>VKOC01005436.1:0-19786 GCA_009364415.1 Spea multiplicata | reverse complement strand
ACAAGACAGGACACCCCTCTACCGGGGATACAAGACAGGACACCCCTCTACCGGGGATATAGGATACATCACAGACTGACACACATAAATACAGGAACTAGCCTAGGACTATATCAGGGGTGTTTAAGTTTTTTTTGCAGTGGGCCACTTCATCAGAATTGGATACGTGCACGGGCCGCACTCATTTTGCACTGTGAGAAAATATGACCTTTAATAAAATATGCAGATTAAAATAAAGTAAACGACACAGAACCTTTACTTTTCCTCTCACTGATTTCTGGGCCTAGGAAGTGTTGTGACTACAAATTCAGGATAATTAAAAATGAAATAGTTCTATTTATTCTAGGGATGCACCAAAATGAAACTTCTGGACCATAACATTCACCAAAACCGAAAATGACCCCCCACCTTTAAAAATAATAATAAAAACTAGTAGTAATAATAAAAGTAGCAGGGCTCTTGTTGTAACAGGGCTCGAAGTACGGCTTTGGCCCGTGGGCTGCATGTTGGACACCCCGGGACTATATAACTATTGGAGATTCCGTCACATCTTATGGGCCATAGTATGCTTAGCCCACCACCACGCCAAAGTACTCCAATGACGGTGGGTCCTAACGCTAAACCCTGCTTACAGAGGTACTAAACAAACCAAACAGAAGACACGGGTGGGGCATACCTTATAAAGGAAACAGAGTTGAAGCAAAGAGCAGAACTAGAAGCAAGGAATTGAAGATGAGAACAGAGCATAAGGAAATCCAGGAATGGATTGAAGCAAAACAGAGAAACTGAAGCAAGATATGCAGCTCCGCAGCCTGGGTAGAACGTGACAGACTTACAGTCTCTTGTCTGGCTAGGGTTAACACTACTAAAATAAATGTTATGCCTCGGCTTTTATACTTATTTCAAACCATTCCTATCTAGGTTCCTCCCTGCTGTTTTGCTTCCATCCGATCCGCTTTTTTGCTGTTTATTTGGGGGCCCTGCGCACCATGAATAAAATTCAATACATTCATCCTTCGTAAATATAGGGGGGACTTGCCTTGCCCACGCACCTACTATGGGGGCTCTCCCCTGACTCGCAGTGGACATGGCTATGCAACGGGCCGCACACCACTCTTTCATTCGAGCTATGTTTCGGATCTGGCATTTCCCCTCTCGAAAAGTTCAGATATGCACTATTGGGCAACTTATTTCGTTCGTTGGTGTGGAGACATCATGTGTCGAGAGATCTCACCAAATTTGAGAGCCTTTGCGCTTCTGCAACGCCCCCGGCATTGACAGCAATACTTGTTATGTCGTCACATTCCCCCACTTTATTTTCTCTTGTGTTGCACATTTTCTAAGTATCCCCCCTCTAATACAGAAAGCCTAGCGGGAGCGAAAAACCCTTTGGGTAAAAATTCAGCCAACCGTTCCTAAGGAATAATAAATTCCCTCAGCAACATAAGTTTTTGTGCAATTTACCTAGGACTGACACTTTACATTAAAACATTATTATTTTTATTATTATTATTGTGAGGTTATTTCACTGTGTACAATTGAATTGTAATACTCATGTACCAACATTGTGTATGAGGGTTTCTTTATATACCAGTGTTTAGAGGTTTTATTACAATGTATTTTACAGTTTAACGTCGCAATGCAATGTACGGGGGTACAGCCCTGTTATTTCGCAAATCACTGTGTTGATATTATATTACATAATAATACATAAAATTCATTTATTAAAAAAGGTTGAGAAAGTTATCCACACTCAGTTTTGCACTACGGGACCACCCAGGGCCGGCCCTACCATGGAGCAGAGTGGGACAATTGCCCCAGGCAGCACTTTGCCGCCCCAAGAGCCTTTTTTTTTTCGCTTATGAAGTTGTCAGTACCCGCTCGGCGCCTCTCTCCTCTGCAAGCCCTCTAGCTCAGTCTCTGTGCCGGTTTGTAATGCTGAGCGCCGGAATATGACGTCATTTCCGGCGCTCAGCAGTAAAGCAGCGTGCACCGTGGCAAAGCAGGGAGACTCGCCGCAGGACTGCTGAAAGGTAAGTGAGGTACAAAGCGGTGGATAGGGTAGATAATAGTGGGGGGATAGGGTAGATAATAGGGAGGGTAGATAATGAGAAGGTAGGGAGAGAAAGGGTAGATAATGAGCAGTGGTGTTGGCAGGGGGGGCGGCATTTCAAACTTCGCCCTAGGTGGCATTATGTCTTGGGCCGGCCCTGGGACCACCACCATTACCAACAACAGCACTGCACTAATGGATACATACATCCGGCAGCATGCTATGGGACTGAATTTCTTTTTTGACTAATTGCTTCCTCAGAGTAAGGAAGGTGATTTGTAAGCAGCAGCAGTAGTAACAAGTTACTGGTAGTGGGTAGACACTGGAACATATCCAGCTTCATAATACAGGAGACTACATTTCCCCCTAAATTGGAGAAATTAAATAAAATTATTCCCCCCATAGTACAGAAGGTGAGAGAGGAGCGACAGTAGTAGGGCATGTGGCCTGGACAGGTAGACACTGGCAGAAGCTAGGCGCATACAGTCCCCCAATATTACAAATATTAATGGAGAGTAAAACCCTAGTAGCAAGTCTCCTCACAGGTGAAGGAAGAGGAGGATACAGGGAAGCAGTGGGTCACCATGAGGATCTCTCAAAGCAACAGTGGTGAGGTCTTACAGTATAAATCCTGTACACCAGCAGCTCCTAATGTTTGGAACTCACATTGTGTTCACCATTGACTTGATTGGGCCTTGTAGGCTTCAATGATGTCCATAGACTTCAATAGGGCTTATTCATGTCAATGGCGGAAGCAATGGAGCATTTGGAACACCCTGTGACCCTAGTTTACATATTCATTATTTTATGTTTTATTACGATTATATAAAATTTACCTATTTTTAAGGAAAAAAATAATATAAAGTTGTGAGTTTCAACACAAACTACAAGCAACCTGGGTATGAATTAATCCCAGAGTTGCTGGGTTTTTTTGTTTTTTTTTAATCACATCATCTTGACTATAGTCTGAAGCATGTATTAATGTGTGAAGGCAGTAATAAAACAAATTCTGCCAACTCCCATGCACTTGAATTTTAAGAGAACAGACTCATTTAATAGGATACACAACATGCATATGTATACAAGCTAGAATATTTTACATATCTTCTTGTTTCTTTCAAATTTCTTATGTTCAGCGCTTGTTTTGATGTCCTGTATGGTGCTGCAAAATATGATGGAATATGATGGAACATCAAATAAGAAGAAACCAAAAAAGAATCTACGATTCCACACAACAGTCCACTAATTACCGCATTCCAATCTGTTTTCTTTTTTCCAGGCCTTAAAAGTAGTATAAAAAGAGTTATTGGGTAAAAAAAAAATAAAAGATTTGTAAAGAACTTGGGAAATATTTTTAACAAAACTACTATATTATTGTGTTCCAAATTAACAGAATATGAAGCAATGCTTGCCAATTTTTTGACAATATAATTTATCTGAGCCAGCTCCCAGAATTAGTTTTCAGTACATTTCTGGATTTAAGTATAGTTCAGATACAAACTGTATAGTGAATTGGAATAAAAATAATGTATTATAAGTGTCACGTACAAGTAATAGGAGACACCGTGGTCAGGTAGGACTCCAGGACAGAACAGTTCAGACAAGCCCAGGTCAGGATTCCAGAGAGCAGGATAACCGATAAACGAGCCAAGGTCAGGATACAGGATAACAAAGTAGTCAGGCAAGCCGAGGTCAAACACAGGAATCAGGAAGGTAAACGCTATCTGCGCACTAGTACAAGGCATAGACGACCATCAGAAGGCAAGGTGTAGCTGGTCTGAGGAGTTTAAATGGGGAACCGCGGAGGAAGTCTGAATCTCCCATCAACCCATCATGACATCACTTCCGGTGTCCGGGAATCGCGACCATTTTGAGTGTGGAGTAATCTCCCTTCATAAAGGGCGTTGGAGGGGGGTCTCCCTCTCCTTCGTGGCGGCTGCTGCGGAGGTGGCCGTGCGGCAACATGGGACCCGAGGACAGGTGAGTAACAATAAGCATGTAAAAGGAGCACTAACCTTGTTACACACTGCCTAATTTTATTATATACTAAAAAGATATTGAAAATGTCATGCTATGAAATAATGAACAAGAGATTTACTGAGCAAGCAATGCATTTTTTTATTTTTCTATTCCACATGTATATACTGTAGGATTTGAACTATGATGAATAGGTGTATACCTGTTTTTATCTACAGACCCTCTTGTAAAAAACGATAGGAATTAGACAGGGGTGAGAGACCTTTTCTATTTACAATATTTACAAGAGAGACACATTATAAACAGAAATCTATTAATTTGACCTTGCTGCCCCAGGTTATATTTCTCTTTCTCTGGGCAGATGAGTGGTATCTGACAAGTCCTCTTCCCCTACTCCCTGTTCACTTTTTTCCCAGCTTTAATTTTCTTGTTTTATTATGTACTATTATGGTATACGTCTCAAATAAACATATACCTTTTTTTAAAATAACATACAGTTCTGCTGTATTTTCTTGTTGAAAACATTTCGACAAGGCCCGGGTTTTTTTTTTTACCATGTTTGCACTAAATGACCAGAGCAGTTTTTGCTATGATGTTATTCAACTTTGATTTGTTTTGGCACTTACAGGGTTAAAGATGAATAACGCACATCGCTGTTTCTAAACAAGATATTTTAAAAATGTGGTATGCTGGGTTGCCCCCCAATAGCGACCAGAAAAAGAAAAACTGCTAAACAATTTTACTAGGGGCATTTTAACTCACAGCAATTGACCTGGAAGCAACCTTGAATTTTTAGGTCAGTGCTGTTATTTTTTCATTATTTTTTTTAGCTCTTTCAATGCTAATGCTCCATAGGAGCACAGCATTGACTGATATGCTGTATATGACACCATCGTGGCATTGAAGGGGTGAACACTGCACGAGCGCTCATAATGGAGCAGCAGGGGAGGGTTGGGCTGGTCTCCACTTGAAGAAACATTGGCCCCTGTTCCTTAAGCTGCCTCTGGTTTACCGGCAATTGCGGGGAGCCTCTTTGATCGCTCCTGCAGGAGTGATCAAAAGCCTTGTGGGGGATCTTTTTTGCTGTTGCTGGTCTGCCCAGACACTTGGGCAGACAGCAGCCGCAGTGCCTCCGCAATTACTACGATTGTGGCGACATGGGAGCGTTTTTTTTGGATGACGTACTAGGTACGTCACAGAATCACTGAGCCCACTTGGGCATGGCATACCTGGTACGTCACCAGACGTGAATCCTGTCTGCAGCATTGCTCTGTCTGGCCATCTCTGAGATCACAGAAGGGGCATTATCTTTAAAGTATTTTAGTTTAACAGAACCTCACTCCTAATTTAAACATAGTTTCTATGTGACAGGGAGCATTAAAGAGAAAAAACAAGATGAATATGTTTCTTTTACTCTCTTTATGATGCAGCATCATATCTGGTAATATTTTAAGAGGACTCCTACGTGAAACAGCACCTTTAAGACTGTCTGAAGCTATCCCAGCATCTACACATGGATAGTGGCGCCCCTACAGGCAGCTATCCACTCATCTTTACCAAACCACACCTCAGAAGAGCTTTAAATAATCATATAATCATATGTGAAAACTTCCCAGGGTAGGCTATCAATTAGGCATGTGCCTAGCAGCCCTCACACTCTGGAGGTTCCTGGTCCTTTAGTGGATAATCGGCCAACAAACAGTTTTTTTTGGAGGGGGGGGGCAAAATCTATGTGCCAAGAGTCCCAGATGGGTCTTATTCTGGCACTATGGATAACACTGAACAAGAACTGGAAATGTTTAAGTAAGAAATGTTAATGTTGGTGGAAAAAGGATATATATGAATATTTCTAGTGCCCAAATAGCATTGTCTCAAAGTAAACATTATGAAACAGATAAAAAATGTGATGTAGTTTAATATTTTTGCAAAATAAAAACATTTGTGTAAAAATCCTTGAGTCACACTCATGTGAAAATGGATATAACTATAAAAATGATATTGCTTCTTTAAGAGAATGAGAGGGTTAACTGCGATCATATACCACACTATAATTGCTCTCAGACCTATTAGCAGGATGTCTTGGATATAGTTTAATTCTGCCATTCATTGGGACATGCTGGCTAACCCCTTACATTGTGACAGTAATTATAATTCAGACACAAAACATCATTGACTACAACATCCACCTCTCACATTTTGCATTAACATCAATTTGTCTTTGAAGATACATCAGAGGAAAATATATATTAGGAAGCTTAAATAATTGTAATGTTCTCTACTCAAATACAATTTTTTTTTTTTTACAAAATAGGGATAGTTTCGCCAACCAATATAGAAATGTGTAGTCTCCATAAAGGTTCTAATTAATATAAAATAAATGTTAAAGTGTAATATGTAATCTACCACTGCCTATATCTAAACTATACATAGATTTATAAAAATAATAATAAATGTAATGAAAACTCATTTACCTTAAAAACATCCTGATGCCAATAACAACTCATACATTTTCAAGTATTTAGGCGCATATTTACAATCGGAAAATAGGTATGGCATTTTTACTAAAATAATTGAGTGAATAGGGCCTGGCTTTTTGTCAACTCCATTCTCACAAACAATCCTTGATGTGCCCTTTATTGCCTGCAGAGACACCACCGCTGCAGATTTCAATGTAATATCCTTTTTGATTGATTCCTCTGAAATAGTCCTAAGTGGACATTGTTTCAGTGTCCAAAAAATAAAAAAGATGAAACAGACAGTATCTATTTAGTAATAATTGGGCCACCCTGCATCAGGTGAACTTCACTGCTCACGGGCCAAATGTTAATGTCATATCATGTATGTGTAAAGTACATACAACCATTGCTTCAAAAATCAGTGATTTAGAACATCTCCAAAAATTATAAGCAAAGCAATTTGTAGTTAAACCATTTAACTTGACAATTATTAAAGATAACCAAGAATGCCATGACTTATTTCCAATTGTACAAATGTTTAGGCTTTTTAACCCCTTAATGACCAGGCTGTGTTTTATTTTTTGTACCCTTTGTGACCAAGGCAGGTAAGTTCCCTTACACGCACTTGAGGAAGCTGTCACAGCGAAATACGTCTGCGTGATATGTGTTGACCTCATCGGACACAACTTCAACGTCAGACGGAAGAAGTATATAGAGGCAAAAGGATCATTGTTGACCTTATTTGCATGTGCCTACCCGGAATCCCTTGTGGTTGTGGCAGCACCATGCGATTTCTGAGGGAAAGAACAAGCCTTCTGACTGTCTGTCTGGTGTCTGTAGATGAGTGTTTAATAATGCTTCCACTACCCCCTTAATTTTAAGTGGAAGGGTTTTCCATCACCTTTACCGACCATAACTTTTGTTATTGGTATACCTAAGAAGAAAACAGATTGAACTTCAAAGGGCTATTTAATGCACTATATAATGTAAGGGGCTGTCTTTTTTCATACCTTCAAGATTTATTTACGTACTACACTATATATTGTGTATTTTCAGTTTTTTTCACATATTTGGATTCTTTTGAGCTCCTTCTTATTACGTGTTAATGTATTTACTATGAAGCTGTCCTTCATTGGTTGATACTAGAGGAGGCCCCTGCTGGCAACCAATAGAGTCACTTTTACAGTTTCCCCTGGATAGGTTTTGGCATCAGGGATTAAAGGTCCGTAAGAGCAACTCTATTGGTCGTTCTAGTTGCTCTTACAGACCTTTTAAATTTAAATCATGTCTCTGTAGCCCCTGGCAAAGGTCAGGACAGGGTTCACCTTGGTGCAATTTGGCTTGGGCGTCAATAGTTAAAGGTCCATAAAAGTAACTCTATTGGTCGCAGGCAGAGAGCATCCTCTGGAATCAATCAATGAAGGGCAGCTGCCCATCTAGAATGGTACATATTTGTTTTTCAGCAAGTTGACTCTGCATATGATCTGGAGTAGGGATGTTAAAATGCTTGCACTTAATTGCCTTGTTGAGACAAAGGCTGATTAAGCCATTAAGGTAAAATCATTTGATCGCTCTACATTTTTTATGATTTTGCGAAGATTAATAAAGATTGAAACTTTGAACTACATCGGAGTCATGTGGCTATTACCCATTATAAGACATCCAGTGCACTGCTTATCTCTTGTTCCTGTTTTTGTCAGTTTATTACAGTGGGGATATCTGTTGCAGTGGCACCTGTCCATTCCGAAGTTTGCTGGGAAAAGTATTGGGCAAGATGTCAAATCCATTTGGGCTAGTCTTTTTGGAAGCTTAGCAATCCTCCATTTTCAGAAGGTAGTGGCCCTGTGTCAATCATTATTCCGTTCACATCTCCCAACCTGGGGTAATATAAATACACAATATGAAACAGGGACCTTGGGAAAATTAACAAATTCTTTATCAGCCCAGTAAGCTGAACTAATAACACTGATACATCTACACTAATGCAAAATATGCTTTTGGAGCTTTTTATGTATTTGCAGCATTGTGGGAAGACACATATAGCCACTGGCACCAAAACTCAGAATGGGAAACAGGTACGAGAATTGTTGGATGTCATGTTATTGCCAAAAAGTCTTGCAGTTATGCACTTTTCGATCACACCAGACAGGCGATTCTGATATTATTCCGGGCAAAGCAGAGCTGATCTGGCTTCATAAGCAATAGTAGTTCTATTGCTGATTTTTAACCTGTGTATTCCCCTGAAGGAAATAGGTGGGCTAAATCCAGACTATAGATCATTTTGCCTAAGGATGTTATAATTCAAATATTGAATGAAAGTACTTATCAAGCAAGTGATGGTAAGGCCAATGTTTTTTCCCAGTCCGGGACCGTTTGTAGAATGTTAGAAAATTGTAAAATTTTGTGTAAAATGCTTACAAACAAATCCCAAATCAGAGGGTACACTGTATCTTTCATTAAAGGCTGCAAATAAACTCTACTAAATTTCCTATGGGCAACAGATTATTTGCTAATTTTTATGGATCGATTGTCTAGATGACCAAGAAGCTTTCCCAGTATGCAAAGCTACTGCAGGACAAACTGCTAAGATTCTGTTGAAAGAAATAATACCTAAGTTTACCCATAACAGTTGAATCGGATCAGGGAAAGACCTTTACAGAGGATGTAATAAAGTATATTAGTGCCACCTTGGGAATTGAGTGGAAGTATCATACTCTAGGGAGACCCCAATTATCAGGGGAAGTCGAAAGGATGAATCAAATTTTCAAACAAACTTTTACTACTACCTGTAGAACTAGCCTAAATCCGGCTCACACCAGTAAATACTCTTAATCTCAGTACTTTTGAAATCTTATATGAATGGCTGTAGTGCAAAAAAAAGGATCACGGGTTACCTAATGTAACCTCTGCCATCTGGGTCCTAAAGTTCTGGAGGCTTGACGTAGGTGTACATTTTTTGTTAAAAGCCAAACTTGATCTCTAAGATGTAGACTAGCGTCTAGACAGTGATGTCGGTCATGTGCCCTCTTTTGTTTTTGCTTGGCTGCGAAAAGGAGTTTCTGTATGTTCTGCTATCTCTGGTGTATGTCCTGTACCTGATGGCATCAACACAGAAGGCCAAAAAGAGGGGTTAAAACTATAAGCTGAAAAGAAAGGAGTCTCTTAGTGATTCATGAAAAGAGTTATTTTTTTTTGCCTCTGTCTCTGCTTTCCTCCTATTGTCACCTGGCCTCGTTACCTGCAGCGCTGCAGTATAAAGGCCTGTAGTTTCCTGCAAACAGGGCCTTTGCATTGTTTGGCTTTGGTTCCTGTTAGTCTGCTTGCCGCTAATGTTCTGTGTACGTCGTTCTAATCTCCTGTGCATGCCCTCGGCTACGTTCATGATCTAGCTTTGTATACCAGACCCCGGCGTGTCCCAGACTTACCTACCTGTCCAGCCATGTGCCCTGTCTGAGCTCTTCCTAGCCGTGTGCCCCATCTGAGCTCTTCCAAGCAGTGTGCCCTGCATTTAGCATATACTCCAGAATGTTATGAAGAGTGATCAGATGAATTGCAATGAATTCCAAAGTCCCTCTTTGCCATGGAAATTAACTTAATCGCAAAAAAACATTTCCACTGACATCATGTCAGTTATTCTCTTGTTAATACAGGTGAGAGTGTTGACGTGGACAAGGTTGAGATCACTCTGCTGATGGAGTTAGAATAACAGACTGGATGCTTTAAGGGGAGGGTGGTGCCTAAAATCATTGTTCAAATGCAAATGCAAAGTAATTGTTGCTGCACATCAATCTGGAAAGGGTTATAAGGTCATTTCCAAATAATTTAAAGTCCATTATTCTGCAATGGGATAGCACTTTGAGTCCCACAGGGAGAAAAGCGATATATGAATGCTTGTTGTCATCCAAATCCATCAGCTTTACTTTGGTCATTTCAATTTTAGCATTAATATCCCCTTGTTGGTCTGCTAGGGTATTTTGGACTCTTGTAAAATCTTCCATTTTGATTTCCATATGGCATATAAATTATTCTAGCTCGTATCTCCTTCTGCAAGCCTATAGCTATTTCTGAAACAACCTTTAATTACCTGTCCCATCTCATATAATATCTGTCTGAGGGTTTGAATTGTGGGGAGGGAGTTTGCTAAATAGTGATGAAGTTCTTACCTCGTTTGCTTCAGGGCCTACAGATTTCTCCACAACCTCATAGGCGAATGTCAATTGAGAATACCTATTCCACCCTTTTGGTCCCAGCATAATCCATGATTTTCCCGGAGAGCTTTTGCTCACAGGTTGAGAGCCGCTGCTCTAGTACCTATAATGATCGCAACGGAAATTCCAGGTTTCCCAGATTCTGAGCAGACAGCGGAATTGCTCATGGCTGAAAGAAGTGAAGGACATGTTAAGGGACGGTTTTGCGGGGATGTAATATTAGGTCCCTTGATGTCGGTGTGAGGTCCCCTGATGTTGGTGGGATGGGGAAACATCCCCATTTAAATGAAAAATGAGCGGGGAGCAGGCCATGTCAAGACCCCGCTCCCATGACCCAGAGGATTCAGGTCTTGACCCAGAGAACCGGAGAAGCAGTGCTTCACCCAGCAATCTCCAGGCAAACCCGGAGAGTTCCCAGGTATGATAATTACATATATATATATATACATATACATATAATGCTAATATAATTATATATTAGACTGGTGCATAAGGTCCAAAATCACTTCATTTTTTACTAATAGGTTTTCAGGTAGTTTTCTCCCCTTCTGTTTAGGAACATTTGGGGGCTAAAAACACATCTCTCTCTCCTGTCTGTGTCTAGGCACCCTCCCCCTGCATTGTATCTGCCCACCTTGCCTGCTCACTTACCTCCAGCTGTTTTCTTATCTCCCTTATTTCTTGGCAGATGTGGAGACAGGGAGCAGGAAGGAGTCAGCATGTGAGACAATGTCCTAGTGCATAGAAAAAAAAACAGAAGGGAAGGGACGTGTAGTGCAGGTTTTCTTGGTAGTTTCCAGCTTTCCAGCTTTTCCATTATTCCACAAAGGTCTGAACTTAGAGCATTGCCACCAGACATGTATATAGTTTCCCTTCTCCATATTGCACCTCCAGTACCTATTCTCTGTTTACTGGTACAGTGTACCATCTATTGACTAGTTTATATTTTGTCTCGACTAGCAAGAGGCCATGTACTTCTTTATTGACTCTTCCAAAGGCTTTATATCATTTATCTTGTTCTATAGTGATATTAAGTTCTTTACTCCAAGTCTTGATAGACATTGGGGTTGCTTTCGTTGATGTTTTTTCTATCAATTCGATACATGTTGTTATTATTTTTTTTGGGCTTGATGTTTGAAAGAATGATTTTAATAGACCACAATTCTGTTGTCTTTTTCTACTACACCTCTATTAGTTAAATAGTTCTAAACTTTTAAGTAATTGATGATCTCAACTAGAGACATTTTTATTAAGAAAATTCAATTTGTGTCATTTTATGAGCTACAATCACCTATCAATCACATCCATGTAAACATATTCTTTCTTAAACAATTGTAAATAAATAATAGAAACATATGCAAATATATATAAGAATAAATACAAATTTAAATAATTATAAAAATAAATATAGGGTTATATATATTTTTAAATATAGTTAATATGGAATAAAATATATATTAATAATACATTGGCTTAATAATATACAATTTAAGATGAATGTTTCCAAATGTACACATATTGTAACCTGAAATTTCATAGGAATTCTCTCCTCCTCCTACCCTTCTCTTCACTAACTTAGCAGCCTTATTTACATAACTAAAGGGCTAACCACAACAGGGGTAAGTATTATTATTCAGTGTACCTCAGTATATCTTCAGGAATATCTTAGAAAAGAAAAAAAGAACATATAGTATGCCATCTTCTTCCTGTCAGTGCAATCAATTAATAGGTCCTGCTGCAAACATATAATTTAGTGTTTCAATTAGTGCAACACCTCAATGTTTATCATTGTGTGTTTAAGGTGTGTTGAAAAGAAATAAAAAAAAAGGAATTTGTTCTATTTAGTGCAAATTTCTATTGTGCAAGACCTCAATATGTCTCTTTATGTGTACTGTGTGTGTGGGGGGGGGGGATAGGACACACCTTTATATAGCATGCTACATTTCTATTTTCTATTTTGTCAGTGTAATTAACAAAAATCCCACTATTTGCAATTAAACTGAAATCTTGTTCTGAAAATATAATTTAAAGTGTATCATTTAATGCAAATTTATATTGTATAACACCTCAATATGACTCAATGTGTATCTATTATGTGTAAGGGGAAAAAACATTGTTTGCAATGTTTTCTTCTTTTACCTTTCCCTTTCTTTTTTAGACAAAAATTAATTCTTGTGACCTTTATTCGTAGTTTTTGCAAGCAACTAGGCTTGAACAGGGGAACATACTTAAGTGAACAGCCGCAGTCTGTTACATTTGAGCTAATAGCTCTCAAAATGCTAACTTAATAACGGTTTATTCTAGTAGGCAAACTCTTTAGAGACAATTAGCATTTGAAGGGAATTAGCCTAAAACAACAGGCTTTCAGTAGAACACCCACACTAAGACTCCATAATAAAATTCCTCCCTTAGAAAGACATTTTCAAATTTTAATAGTTGGTGCCAAAACAAATGTGGCATAGCTTTGTCGCTCGGAGTGCAGTGCAGGCTCAAGAACAAACAATCTTCGAAAAGAAAAAAAAAAAAGTATAAGTAAGCGAGTGCTGTCACTCACTTCACCTCAGATGTGCTGATTCCACCAGCCCGCTGAGCTACGATGCTCTTCACGCATCCTCCATGCCATGTGCCAGGACTGTAGAGCCTTCCTTACAGACACTGGTATGGTTAAATGTAATTTGCATATTAATTGTGTTCCTCCTCAGATTTTTACTTTTTTTTAATGTAGTAACATTTTATTTAATGTAAGTAAGACTTACTCTTCTTTGAGGGTGGTGATGGTGGGACATACCATGACATTTTGGACAATGCTATGCTTCCAACTTTGTAGGGACAGTTTGAGGAAGGCCCTTTTCTATTCCAGCATGACTGTGCCCCAGTGCACAAAGCAAGGTCCATAAAGCCATGATTCAATGAGTTTGGTGTGTAAGAACTTGACTGCCCCACACAGAGCCCTGACCCCAGCCCCATTAAACACCTTTGGGATGAACTGGAATGGAGATTGTGAGCCAGGCCTTCTCATCCAACAGTTTCTGACCTCAAACTGCTCTACTGGATGAATGGACAAATATTCCCACAGGAAATGTCCAAAATCTTGTGGAAAGCCTCCCCAGAAGAGTGAAAGCTATTATAGCAGCATGGGGGGGGTCAACAACATACTATTGTTTATGTATTTAGAATGTGATGTCATAAAAGTTCCTGTTGGTATAATGGTCAGGTGCCGCAATACATTTGTCCATAGAGCATATATAATTTACATGTATGCAGAAAGAAAAAAGCCTCATGTCTCAGTAAAAGGACTGTCAAAAAACATTAATGTTTGGTCTCCACTGGCTGCAGATTATTAATTATATTTTCTAGACATTATTGCTAATTATTTAATTGCAGCATATATTTGGTATTTTTGCATAACTGTATAGACCGAATACATACGGTAATCTTTCTTTTGTGCTATATTGACAAACTAAATTTTAATTTTTTTACATTAAATGCAAGATATAACCCTTCATTACTGGAACACTGATTTACAACTTTACAACAAATAACTTGATAATGAAATAATAATAAAATATTGGCACAGAGCTCATTAGATACTTCCCCAGGGTTGCGCCTCTCACTTTCAGAGATATGTTAACACCATTATTTCTTCAAACTTCAGACTCTGCCAAAGGGAGACCAAAAGAATTCGGAACTGATTGAACCGAATTTTAAAGATGACTCCTCCCAGTGGGCATTAAGGAATTAGGATCTCCCTTGACGTTGTAGCAACCCGGGGCCTGTAAGTCAGATACTGGCCCTCCTTCCCCCTGTGATAATAGGCCAAACTCTAGCATTCCTTAAAGGGGTCTCAGCTGACATCCCAGGAGAAGAGGGAGAGCTCACAAATCTACTCACTAGAATGGAAACTCTCACCCCACACAGTGGACAGCCCTCCCCTTGTATTACATTAGAGGCAAGCCTGCAGCCCTCACTACCCTGCAGCACGGTTACCATGCTGGGTGCCCATCCAGCTCAGACCATAGTGAGAATGGAGGGAGAGAGGTAGATAGTGAGAAGCTAGGAAGAGGGGGCAGATAGTGTGAAGCAAGGGAGAGGGGGGATAGATAGTGGGAAGCGAGGGAGAGGGGGTAGATAGTGAAGCGAGGAGAGAAGGGGGGTAGATAGTAGAAAGGGTAGAAGGGGGAAAGGTAGATTGTGAGAAAGGGGTAGTAAGCATATTGAAATAAATAAACAGTGAGAATCAATTAATGTGTGGATGCTTGTGTGAATGAGTGACAGAATGAATGAATGTGTGGATGAATTGTCTGAATGAGGGAGATAATGAGTTTGTGAGAATGCATTAATGAATGTGTAAATTTGTGTGAATGAGTGAGAGAAAAAATGTATACCTCCGAATATACAGGATTTGTATGTCTGATTCTATGCCTCCAGTGCAGTACATGCTAGAACCAATCATATATATATCTTAATGTTGTTATTGGATTTTTTGTCCAATTTTGGTGTGTTACTTTCTTTAAATAAAAGTGTGAGATTTTATATGGTGGGGGGGTTAATTTTCGGTTTTGGCCAAGTAAATGCTGAGTTTCCGGTTTGGGTCCAGAATTTTAATTTCGGTGACACTGAAGTGGTAGGCCTACACCACATCAATGTTTGGCTTAGGATATAGCGATAGGGGTTATGCTGCACTGTTGCCACATTGTCAATGTCCGGCTCAGTGTTGGTGATAGGGATTACGCTGTACCACCATCATTGTCTGCCTCAGTGTATAATGATATGTGTTATTCTGTACCCCTGTCAATGTCTGCCTCAGTATATAGTGATAGGTGTTATGCTGTACCCCTGTCAATGTCTTCCTCAGTATATAATGATAACAGTAATGCTCTACCACCTTCAATGTCTGTGCCAGTATATAACGATAGAAGCTATGCAGTTTTAAAGTGTGTGTGTGTGGGGGGGGGGGCACATACAGGATCCCCCTCAGGTGCCACATACTGTAGGTATGCCCCTGTTTCCGCATTAAGATTTACTTCAGAACTCTTCTGTCACAAGGTAATTGGATACAGCCTTTTGTTCATATGTTCAAGTCTGCTGGTGAATTAACAATGATTATAATAATATACATGTATAAACAATTATACACAGCTAAGGAACATTTTGTAACTTAATAAAAACATTTTAAAAATATTGTACATTTGTTCAGAAATGTGTGACATGGAAAAATACAAAATATTAACTGAATAGATTGCATAGTGCATCTTCATGCACTATAAGGCCCGAGATTTGATTATTTCACAAACATGTCACACAGTGCCATATTTGTCCCCAACAGTTGAGAGTGCCACCTTAGCCCCCAAATAACATGTCAGTGTCATCTTAGCCCCCCACCAAACACTTAAACATTCATGGAGATGGAATTAGAGGGAAAGAGAGCGACACAGAGAGAGAGAGATACCGATCAGCCATAACATTATGACCACTGACAGGTGAAGCGAACACTGATAATCTTGTTATCATGGCATGGTGGGATACATTAGGCAGCAAGCGAACATTTCGTCCTCAAAGTTTTAGAAAAATGGGCAAATGTGAGGACATGAGCGCCTTTGACAAAGGCCAAATTGTAATGGCTTCACAACTGGGTCAGAGTATCTCTAAAACTGAAGCTCTTTTAGTGTGTTCCTGGTCTGCAGTGGTCAGTTCCTATCAAAAGTGGTCCAAATAAGGAAAACCAGTGAAGGGGCAACAGGGTCAATCATGGGCAGCTAAGACTCTTGGCTGATGCACGTGCGAGGCGAAGGCTGGCCCGTGTGGTCATATTCAACAGACGAGCTACTGTAGCTCATATTGCTGTAATTATTGGTATAGGCAATAGTCAAAGATATGTAACCATTGGTCATAAATAAATGATCATTAAGATATATTAATGAGCTTCAATAATAGGGAAAAGGGTTTCCTTGACCTTAAGTATGGAATGAAGGATTTGCTGAACAGGCATTCTATAGATAGGATAGTAACTTGTTATGCATGGTATAACTGTGACTGTAAAAGGGCATTACAATATGCTTACAGTGACCACCTAAAATAGGGTTTAGACGTGTAAAGACCTTAGTAAGCATGTTTGAATCAGGTGAAGACCAATAGATTGAAATCATTATCCAAACTGTATATAAGCAAGGCATTTGTAAGACAAGAGAGAGGCATGGGAGGAGAGGTTGGGGGGAGATATACTTGCCATCCACGGACTCTTAACGTCCCAAACACTCCCTCCCTCCATCCTCAGGAATGCATAGGACAGATGTCATGAACCAAATTCCTCTCCAAGGTTTTGTAAGACTTATTTTGTATTATTTTTTTATCTACTTTTTATACTTCTTCTTCCATTTTGTTTGTATTAAAATGTTTTACCTTTGTTTGCATCTAAGTGACTCTGCCTTATTTGATGCATATACAATATATATGTGTTTTCCCGATACGAAGTTTGTGTTGGCCCATATATTTATTACAGTCTAGAATGGAGATAATGGATTGATAGGGTGAGAGGAAGCGCAATGGTCTTATGCTGTTAAAATAACAAATAAATGAAAAACAAAATCATTGTAAAAACCATATAAATTAATGTGATTTTTAAGTGTTAAAAATGCACTCACAAAACAATTGAAACATTACTTAAAATGCAGTCTTTTCCAGATGATCTATGTGAGAAGAAATAATAACCAGGCACATAAAGCAAATAAAAAATCTTGGCCCCTATTTATATAGCAGGCTACTTATTCAGAAAGTGGTAGGGCCTCCACAAAGTGAGAGCTATAACGCCATAAATGCCAAAGGCAGTCCAAGAGGAGTCCATGGTAAGTGACGATTATAGATGAAAGAATTATAAAACTCAGCCTCTCTGCGCGTTCACCTGGTTTCCTTCAGGAGATAAATTGCTGATCTGTATTATAAAGTCAATAATAATAGCAGGTAATATCACACTAAGAACATGCATTGTCTATATCAGAGCCCTAGCCAGGTAATATCACACAGTAACATGCATTGTCTATATCAGAGCCCTAGCCAGGTGAGTTACTAAACAGCATATTGGGGATGATGGAATGATTGACTGCAATGCTCAGCACTATCAATAGGTGTCAGTATACTTTTTACACTCATGGTAAATCAAAGTATGTTCTTTTAGGTAGTTCTTGATACTAAGTTGCCACAAATACATTGCAAAAAGAAGCTGCAAATGTTTAACTATTTACTTGCTGAAATATATACAGTTTTATAACGGAATCATGGTAAATTCTATAGAAATAATAGAAAAATTTTAAGTAATCAACATATTGATTTATTATGGTAAATGTATGTGCAAACACCATATTTTACCTGTTTTGATTGGCACAATATGGGAATATATATATTTTAACCATGGGGATTATGGGTGGAATTAGTTACACATGCTAAGGAACATATTTGACCTGTTTCTGATAAGAATATGGGTATAATTATTTTTTTACAGGGGGATTCTGGGTGGAATATTATAGTTACACATGCTAAGGAACATATTTTACCCATTTCTGATAAGAATATGGGTATACTTATTTTTTTTAATGGGGATTATGGGTGTAATATCATGGTTACACATGCTAAGTAACACATTTGACCCATTTCTGATAAGAATATGGGTATAATATTTTTTTTACATGGGGAATATGGGTGGAATATCATGGTTACAGATGCCAAGGAACAAATGTGACCTTTTTCCAATAGGAATATGGGAGTATTATTATTTAAGTTCAAACACTGCCAATCTGGCCCAGGTAATCCCAGTGTTCTCCCATCTAGGCAGCAAGGTGGATGTGTTCCTTGAAGACCGTGAGGCTGTTCAAGGTGGCACTCTACATCCTGACGTAGCAGCCACAGTCAGGAAGTCAGGAAGATGACTGCTAAAAGTATGCCTTCGCAAATGCATAGAAGAAAGTCCCGAAATGATGCTAGCGTGCCTTTGCGATCTAAGGATTAAGGGAAAGCTAGCAATAAAATTAAATGTTCTCAGTAGCTACCGGGAGCAAGTGGTTCAAAAGGTGTGTGACTGGCAATGTAAAAGGGGAATGCTGTCCAAGGAGGAAGAGATGATGTCTGCTACTCCTAGCAGCAGCATCAGCAGCAGTGCCACAAGCAGCACAACACAGCTGAGTGGAGCAGCTGCGTTTTGGGAAGAGGGAGTATAGTTGGACCATCTGACAGAGCTAGCCACATATAGGAGAGTAGTGCTGCTGAAATGGTCAAACTTTACTTGCACAGCAGCTACTATCATGTCCGCCAACCACTCATCTGTGGCACCTCATCTGATGGAGCCTTTCTTAAATCCAATCTGCCCAAGTTGGGGTACCCAGCTCTTAGCTTGGTAAGGTAACTCTCCCTAATGGTCAAGGTAGTTTCTCCCCCTGGTTGCGTCTGTGGTGTGGCAATGCCTGCTACCTCTGCTGGTGTAGTCAAGTTACGCTAGGGCCTAGTGTCTGAGCTCTGAAAGTCCGCTCCCAACAGTGTTTGGATGCTTTGCCCTGGGCTGAAACAGGTGAGTGGGTCGTCAATTGACCTCCCCCGGGTTAGCCCCCCCATATTAAATTTTTTTACAAAAGATCATGGCATTTGTTAGATCTTTGTTAGATCAGGTTTGATCAACTGTTTTTTTCGTTAGATCTACTCTAAAATAGGCAATATTAACAATCTTTTTCAGGGGGGGCTAACCCGTAGCCAGCCCCCCCTCAACAAAAATTTCAACAAAATGTTACTGATTCTGATAGCTCTACGTTAGATCAGGTTTGATCAGACAAAATTTTTGTTAGATCTAGTCTAATTACTGAGATATTGCATATTTAATGAGGGGGGGCTCCTCGACTGAAATTTGGATTTTTTTTATGGATTTTGGTAGATATTCGTTAGATCCGGTTAGATCAATGTTTTTTTCCGTTAGATCTACCAAACAGGATGCGTTATTCACAATCCTATTTCGTGTACGGGGGATGGGAATACATACGGGTTGGCCCCCCCTCAACTAAAATCTGGAAATGTTTTTATGGATTTTGGTAGATATTCGTTAGATCCGGTTAGAT
>VKOC01005435.1:0-40994 GCA_009364415.1 Spea multiplicata | reverse complement strand
ACACATTATATATATATCTATATATATATACATATACTTACAGTTAGATGAGTGTCACAGCCATGTGGTTCTGGAGAAGGAAGGGGCGGGGCCAGTTGTCACGGTGATTACAGGGAGGGGGAGTAAGTAGGAGCTGCTGCTGTGAGACGGTGAGTCAGTGAAACGGATTATATAATGAGGGGGATTTTTCAGAGCGTTTGCTCTGAAAAAACCCTCATTTTATAATCGATAATAATCGATTCAACTAATCGATAATGAAATTCGTTGGCAACGAATTTCATTATCGATTATTATCGATTTTATTGATTAGTTGTTGCAGCCCTAGTTCCATTGCATGTTATTGCGTGCACATTGGTGCATGGGTCCTTTAATTTAAGACTCGAATCACCAGCTTAAGATCTATGACTAGTTCCATGTTTTGTTTTTTCCCTGGGGCGATGATGGGGATTATTTTCTAAAAAAAAAAAGCAAGTCCCCTGCTTCTGTATCACAATGTCATGTATGAAGCCATCAACCCTATGTCGGGTTGAAAGGATAACGTCCAACCTCACTTACTATCTTCTGCTTAGCTATGCTAAACATCGGAAGAAGGGTAACATCTACAGCAGATGACCCATGGAGGACCATGGAGAAATCCTAGATCTTTGGCACCCAACTGATAACCTTTTGTAAAAAAGACTTCCCAACTTCAAAGAGAGAACCTAAAATGAAGTAAAACCAAGTTTTTCCTCCATGACACTGGGTTTTCACTGCCGATCGAGTACTATGGTAGTGATTCTATATGAATGGATCTTATGAGTATCCAGCTGATTGGCCCATTATTCAGAACATGACATAAATGATGGATATTCAGAGACAAAACCATAAAGAATAAAATAAAAGCAGAACTACATAGAACTAATGAAAAGAACCAGCTAAACGACACATTACACATTTCACCTGTTCTTCTTTCCTAAATACCCAGTCTCTTGTGCCCAGATTATTTGAATGGTGTATAAATGGCGTATAATCAAAGTAAAAAAAACCCGCAATCACCGTGAATGTAATATCAGTTTGTCTTGGTTAACAGAAACCTTAATAGGAAACGGAATGGGAGTTCTGAAAACATTTGTTATCACTGAATACATATTTTCTTTATTATTTAACCCCTTAATGACAATGCCCGTACACATACGGGCTCAAAATGCATTGTTTTCAATGGGTTTAGGGACCGCCCATTGTCCTTAAGGGGTTAAACCCTTTGTACCTCGAACATGAATGTAGTTTCTTTCATATATCCCTTTCTTCCCAAACCATGCAATTACTTGCTCCCGTACGTCTCATAAAACAAAAATAATTAGTACCTGCCTCTGGATTATAGCTGTGAAATTGGTGTACTTGAAATTACAGAGCTGAAGTCATTGTTATGGGGAAAAAAAATTGCAGTTCCTGACACCTTGCTTTCAAACGGCAGGGATATAAACGAGAGAGATTGGATTATTGTAAAAGAAAAGGTGACGGCTGGATGGGAACAGTCTGATATAAAGACAACGAGGCGCCATTTACATCTACGGAACCAATGACGGCAAAATGAGATTTCTTCAAATAAGTAACCTAAGTTACGGAAACTGCTTAACGATACGGACCACTGAAATTAATAAAGTGGATACAATTGTATACTGGCTATCAGAGTAAGGAAAAGAGTGTACTTGCTTAAGTACATCTTCCCGTATCCAATCTTATCATTTCTCTCACAAAAAATTTAATATTAACCTCTAAATAACAGCTTCCTGATATCCCCAAAATAGTCAACTATCCTCTGTCCAATTCCGCTTTTTGACCAATAATAGTATTCCCGGTATGACATACAGTATAAGCTACTTAATGTTTAACCCTCGAAAGAACAGTCTATCCCAACCATACTGTCCGGGAAGAAATGCATCTATACACAGAGTAATTTGTACTTCACATCCATTTTATAATCTGCGGGACATAAAAGTTTGGAGTCATATTTTCTTGTTTTTGAAAAAAAGCACTTTTTGTCCATTAAATAAACACGAAATAGATCGTTGTTAACATTGGAAATGACTATTGTAGCTGGAAACGGCTGATTTTTAATGGAGTATCTTCATAAGCGTACAGAGGTCTTTTATCACTCCCATCACTCCTGTATTCCAATGGCCCTTTATCACTCCCATCACTCCTGTTATTCCAAGCTTATTCACTCCCATCATCCTGTGTTCCAATGGCCCTTATCACTCCCATCACTCCTGTGTTCCAATGGCCCTTTATCACTCCCATCACATGGAACCCTTCTCCACTTCGGCCTTTAAAGTTCTCGTTTGAATATTTGCAACTACCACCAAACCTTTGAACGGTGGTGTACCTCTGGTTATACACAAACTGGAAGACTCTACTTTAGCATGCTGCACCACGTATATTAATTTGTGAGCCCACTGTCTTCTTCTAAGATAATTAACAATTCTTTTTCTTTTTTAGGTTACCGGTGAAAATGACAAGCAGTGGAAACCTGTTCTGGTTGTGTTAACCGAGAAGGACCTGCTAATGTATGACAGTATGCCTCGAATGAAGGAGTTATGGTACAGTCCTGCTCACAGCTACCCACTTATTGCCACCAGGTATATTAAAATCCCTCAAATTCCAATCATTTGCTAGTAAATATCACAAACGCGGTATTTATGTGTATAATCTGTGATGAACGTGTTCGTCTTTGCCTCTGAAGGAAGAGTGTGAACCCTGTGGTCTATAGTCAGTGATTAACGGAGCTCATGGTGGACCTGTCGTTGGCAATGGTGTGGATGGCAAATATCAAATGTTCTTCCTGTACGTATCCCAGAATGCAATATGCATAAATTAATATTTTATTTTTTAAGATTTTTCAACACAGACCTCCACTGCAGCTTCCATGTGGCCACCTCACAGCATTCTGACGCTGAATGCCGCTAGGTGGCTCTTTGGGTAGGGTTGGCGCATGATCCATCCCCACCTGTCCTCCAGCCACATCCCCTAACACGTGTGGACACCTGAACTCTTGGGGTTACAGTATGATGTGGTAACACTTTTAAGTACATCATATGTAGGCTTGTGATCTTAACTTCCCAATTGCGCGACTATGGGCACAGTGGGCACCCGGGACTCCCCTCCCTCCAGCCAGCTGCATGCCGAGATAGGAAAGTTTAATACCCGTGTCCAGTTTATACCGTAGATAACAGACATTTTCATTTAAAATACGCTTTAGAATTAAGAATGATCCCCATTTTTCAGACAACCACATGTAGAAAAACTAAGCTTCCTACCTTATTCAAGGACAGTGTATTCACCTCTCCCCCCTATCCACTATTTCCATATATCTTGTTTGTCCCCAGTGACAGTAATAGACTTCCTTCCTCGCATCTGCTCCAAATGTTTATGGTTGTGACGTGTGACGTGTTTTGGAAAAATAATGCTATCAAAATACATATCCCAGACAAAATAGGATATTTGGTTAATAATAGAGCCACCCTGTTTATTTAGTACTCTATAGTCGACAAAATTATAGAGAAAACTGCTAATCATGAGAAAAAAGTTTATCCTATCTGGCTGCATAATGGTATTGATTAAAGTATGTAAGCTAATATAAAATGGGGGATGGTGTCCGGTATTGATGACCTAATAGATAATCTTTAGAATAGGGATTGATTTTTCTGGTTTGCCAATGAGATGGGAACAGTTTATGATGTCATATTAACATAGCAGTTTTGGTCATGCATGGAATAGAGGAGAAGAGGTTTCTGCTGGAAGAGCCACAGACCTCCCGGCTAGTCCCTAGACCACCGGGAACAGACAGCAGAGTGTATCCGTACTTTTTTAAATATTCAATTTTGTTCTGGAAGGAATTGTCTAAAACTTTTTCCAGAAGGGGTTTGTGACTAATCATGTCTTTAAACTTAGTATTGTTATTCCCTGGACTGAGTGATGGAACTCCAGTGTTTTGTGTTGGAACTCAACATACAGCGCCATCTGTATCAATCGGTGTGTCAGAGTCCATTGAACCTTGCCAATGTTCCACTAATGGGTTTAAAAAAGATTAAAATGTCACGTTCTACTTTCAAATGTCATCACTTTTCATCTGCTCACGCCAGCTATTCTCCATTCCAAGAATTTTCCTACCAGCATGTAATCTAACAGTCCATTTTACATGGCAGTAGTTATGAAACTGCTACCATACATCTGTCAACAGCCATTTCTTCTACGATATACAAACAGTATGAATCCATGCCTAGGAACTTTTAACATGAGCTCCACTTTAGGTCATCAAACAGCTAGACTGTTCTCAAACTGCATGATAGGTCAACCCTATTCATTTTAATTATTATCAATTGAGTCTTCAAAAATATCCATTACTTGGTCAGATGTGGTCCTCCTTGGACTATCAGTGAAGACAGAGCTCCATCAGTATCTACATTAGAAACTCCCAATGGCGCTGAGTCAACTTAGGGTAAAATATGCATATTCTTACCCGGGGTAACCAACTGGCAGATCTGTTGCACTTGCTTGATGCCCTCAGATCACCCAACCATAGGCTAACAGAACATCCGGTGATGTTTTTTTCTTCTCCGCTTTTTATATTTCCTTCCTCATTACAAAAAAACATTAAATGTAACGTATTTAGCAGAAAACATTGTGTCAGGCTAATTGCTTACAATATTACCAATCCGAATACCCACTGGGTTGCTTATATTAATCTTAATATAATATTTAATTCAGTATGTTTATTAAAAGTTAACTGAAAAGCAAGTTTTTGGTATTCATTTGAATGTTCCATTGAAGAATTCAGAATTTCTCTGATTACTTGCTGTGTTAAAATATTATTTTCATCTCCAAGGAACGGTGAGGATATCTTTCTAATTCAGAAATCTATCTCATGGAAATTGTTATACTGCTTAGTCTGCAAAAACAAAAAAGCTTCTAGAGGATTTGTGTTCGGAGTTTTTTTTTACATTGTGCAAGTTTCTCAGTCTTTTTACTAAGAGCGAGTGTAGTACTCCAGTGCCGGAGGGGGGAACTTTGCCATTTGTTCTGAGAACTGCAAGAGTCTTGAAGCCTGAGGTGCCTTCAGTCAACGGAAGGCTTAGTCTCACCTGGCAGGTACACTGGAGGACTTTCTTCTTCCAGATACAAATCACTTCTTCTTCCTTGGCCTTTGACTGGGGTCATTTTTTAATGGAAACTCCCTCAATTAATTCATCACTAGAACCAAATTAAAACAAGTTTCAAATATTGTGCTGATTTCTGTTGTAAAGCAGTTCAAGTTCTATGTGTATGTGTTCTAACTTTGTTTTCATGGCCCAGTCTACTGGACAAGCACTCCTTCTCATACTGACTTTGGGGAATCGATAGAATGGTTTTGTCTTAATCACCCAGAAGGAACATCTACTGTACCTCATGAAATACTGTGAAGGGACAAACTATTTTACCATTGTCATCGGCGATGTATTTACCTTCTGCGGAGCCCTAGGCCCCCAGCTGCCCCCTTCCTCATCGGCACTGCCTTAAAAGCTGCGCCATGCCTTTAAGACACAGAGCGCTTGTATATGACATCATATCTCTGCAGACTGTTTGTTTAAATGTTTCTGTCACTTCTCCTCTTTCTCATCTTTCCTCCTTTCTATACATATTGAGACCCCTTAGGCTTTCCTGCAAACCATTCACCAATTTAGTTTTTTTTTTGTCACGTTTTGTCTTTTTTAACTTTAAAAGTGTATTCCTGGAGATTTTGTTTGGGTGGTGGTTTTTCCGCCTACCATCTCCCTCTCTTGTAACGTTCAGCTTACCAACTCTAGCGGCAGGCCAGTTGAGCACAAAAGGTATGATTGCAGGGGTCAGGGCCGGTCCTAGACCAAGTGACACCCCAGGCAAGAATATTCTCTTGCCCCCTCATTCTTTTACATAGAAGATAATATTTTAAAGCCTCACAGAATCAAGCAGCGAAGACGCTATACAGAGTAGGTTACAGAGCAATAATTTCGTGTCCGGGGGCAGCAGAGCCATGCACATGGTGCATCACACCCCCCGGCTTTGCCCCTGGGCAGGGTAAAAGGGAACCCTGGGGAAGATATTCCTGGTTCCTCCAAGAAATGAACCTACGGCTGCCCTATTCCTCAAGGTTACAGCTAAACAAATAATACTCACTTCACCAGCATGCGTTTGGCAAAGAACAGCCACAGTGTGTGGCACCTACAGCCTTTTAAAAATATTTATGCAAAAATAAAAAATTCTGTGTATGAACTTACATTATGCTGCATTGCAATTCAACAAGACTGGCCTTTAACATATGGAGTTTACAGGGTTTTAAATGTCCAGCTGCAAACATACAAATTTATAGTTTATATTTGTTAACTAATTTGGGGCTCGTTGGACACCTAAAAATATTTTCATTAATCCTAAAATGTAAAAAAAATCCATACTTATTGTCACAGGTGACAACCACATTTATTGTATTATTTTTTAAGCTAGCACAATGTTTCATCTTTTGTCAAGGTTTATACGTAAAGGAGATAAATAATAACTAGGCTTTTCAAGCTTTTTTCTTTTTGTTATGAAAATCAAAACATTAAAGGAAGTGCATAATATTACCCGGGGCTTTTTCTTGAAAATAAGAAAGTAAGTGTCGTCTGTAAGAACCATTATTTTTCCACCGACATTCTCCTGCTTCCAATTACCAGTGCCCCAAAAATCTCATTTCCCAAAGAATACCATTGAGAAATGGCTGATTGCTAAACAAAGGAGAACGCACACACACACCGCCGTATGGATGGTACAATAATGAATGATGCAAATCCTAGGTTTTACAATCAAGTCCCGTGACATCTGAAGTCATTTAAGGACATTTACACCATTTGTATATTAATCAAAAACAAAATTTGACAGATCTGTTGTTTTTTTTCTCTGGTTAAGCAAAACAAAAGTGTCCTATATGTTCGCTAGCAGTAAGGCTAAAAGGATATTGAAAACATTGTAAGTAGGACAAAAGTGAAAAGGAGACATATATTCACAGTCCGAGTGGGGCCAGGCAGAGTAAGATGGGAACCAGTGGCTTATTCTATACCTTGCCCAGGTGAACAGATGTGACGTTCTGGATATGATGTCATACCCCAGTAATTTACACATAAAGACACAGAGGAGGACATAGACTGGTGTGGATTGGCAGTTTTGTGACAGGACAATTAGTCTAGGCCAGAATATGTTGCTGGCCACAACACTAGCACATATAGCAAGACCACATCATCTGTGAACTGATATCACAGGGAGATGGACCTTCAGTAAAAGGCAGAGCGTAAGACTCCCTTGTAGGTGTTGGGTCTTCATCTTGGTTGCTGTCATCAAGATAGGTCTCTCATGCCCCTCTCACCCTTACCTGCTCTCCCCAGCTGTCCTCCAACACTGATTTCCTTCCCAAAGCAGAGTAGGCTGAAGCCAGGGTCTGTAGTAGCGTCATCTACCCGTGATCACGGTAGAGCGGTAGGCCAAAACTGCGGCCTAAAGTTCCAGCAAACCCCAGGGAGGACCAGGTGTTTCCCAGACCTCAGCATAATGTTGTTCACCTGTGGAGGGAGGTAAGGCCTGCCTCCACCATCAGCTATCCACCAATAATGTTCACACAGATAAACAGTGAACCAGGTGCCGTGGAATCCTCTCTGACAACCAATCCAGTGAGGAGTTCAGCACAGGGGAGGAGCAGATCCCTGCAGCACTATAAAAACCCCTCAGACTGTGACCGCTTTACTCCAGTGATCAAGAACTTTGATTCCTGTTTGTCCTTGGACTCCAGATTCATGTTCTTCTCTGCTTGCCTTGCTACAGACCCTCTATTGGATTCTCCGTTACTTGACCTTTCCTATTAGACTGCCCCGCTTGTCTGTTTGGAATACTACTGGACCGTTCCTGACGTTGTTTTGGACTATCCTCTGCTCTTATGCTCCAAACCCAATCCTGACAAGGTCTGACAAAGAAGACTGGTCCATGCATAACTCTACATGCACAATTCCAATAATCTATGGAGCCAACTCACTAATTATTTTTGCAGAAACAACAATCAGCAACTTAACGATAGAAGAGAGGTGACAATGTGGAGGAGAACAAGAAGTTAAGATGGCTGCCCCTATGGTTTACGTATAAGGGGTTTCCAATTAAAAAAAAGTATTTTTTAAACTGTAAACACCATTACATAGGTTCATTGAATGGCAAATCCAATTTAGGGACAACAACAAAACAGGAAATTCTGCCGGATTAAATAACTATTATGCTTTTTTTAGTATTTTTTTCAGGAGTGCACGCAGCATTGAAAATAAGATTTTTCCCCCCATTTTTTGTACAGTTGAATAGCAGAAATAATGAGTCGGAGCTGGCGTGTCCCGTTAGTGTAGGGTTATCAGCTCACAAGCAGCTAGTACGGCAGTCAAAAACGCCAGAATACCAAATGAGACAAGTTCACCGGGGTCATCTGTCTTTGTCGCTGCTATAAAGGCAAAACGGGGAATCGGATTTTTCTAACTTTTTTTTTCTAGCTGTAAAAACAAAATGGCAAACCGGATCAAAGCAGTTCTTCGGAAACGGACACTAAAGGATCTGTTAGAAAATGTTAACTTCAATTTGGTTGCATGGCTTTGCCTTTGTTTAAGAAACAAGAAGATGCCTACATTCTATGAATCAGCCAGAGACGCGGGTAAAAGTATGTTAGATAAAGTACAAGGAATAAACAAATGTCATTAGATGTATATATAATGTATTGCTTATGTAAGCATATAATATTATTTATTATTATTATTAAACAATGAATTTTGGCTTTTTAAATGACACATTTAATCAGGTATGGAAATCCTTGTTCTCCAGAGCTTACAATCTAAACACATATATATATATATATATATATATATATATTGTAACTAGGCAGTAATATTAGGGGTAAACTCACTAACATATGGGTTATGGGATGGAACCCCATCTATAGTTTATCATATTATCCAAACATATATGCAAGAGGTCATGGGCAGGAAAGAGGGGGCACCGAGGCAGCATCAGCTGGCTCCCCACAAATTATTAAAGGGCCTGGAAAACTTGATCACAGGTTTTACACTTGCCCGAGTTTACATTGAGTTGACAGCAGCTCAGTGTTCGACTTGCGGAGTTTTAGTTCCTATCCGTCTACTTAACCCTTAAGTTAACGGACCTCAAAGTGTACGCACCTAGTTATAATCCCTTCCGTGGCTGTGTAAAAAAAAAAAAAGAGTTTTTCTTCTTTGTGAAATAATGCACCATTTGGTACTCTTTCGCTAGAGCTCCTGGGGTAACGCCGACATCTGTGGAAGCGGCACAAAATATTTAATATTGGCTTTCTGATGCACACAGTAATTCTATTGACATTCTGAAATCTGGAACATAATGTTACTGACTGTAGAAACTGGGCAGAAACTTTTTTTTTTCCCATGAAAGTTTCTGCAGAATGGAAAGTGCATTTTTTCTCCATTTTTAGAATGTGAAGAAAAATGGCGCAGTTTATTGTTGACAAATGTAAAATAATAATAATAATAATAATAATAATGGAAGGAAGATACTTTTCTGAGAGCGCGATAGTGCATCAGTCTCCGTGTCGATGTTGTAAAGGTTAATACGGCGATGGAATTTAAACAGGTATAGGATAAAAGATCGGGGGGCCAAAAACAAGAGTTCAGAGTTTTTTTATAGCAGGAAAAATGGGCAAACTGGATAAATGGTAAAATGTTGAATATTAATATCTTTTGCATTCATCATAGAATACAAAATGCTTTCATATTTAAATCTCTCAAACAATTTAATTTGACATTTAGCCTGATGTTTTATAAATTACACTACAAATCCTATTAGAATACTGTAATTAATGTAATTAGGCAGAAAATATTCTTCTTTCTTTTTTTTAATTAGCAGACTGAGTGATGGTGTTCTAAAACATATACAAACATGCTGTGCTACCTGTAGAATAATACAGAGTTTGCTGTGTTTCGTGAATTCCATTAAAAATATTACGTTTTGGTTTGTTTATTACATTCCCCCTTTTCTGTGGCCCGAGTTGATTTTTCTTCTTTGGAAAAAGCCAAATTTATGTTTCTAATAATGTAAGAAACCTCTGTACTCGGCATCCTGGAAAGGATTGGATCTCCTGATTATTTTCTACAGTTTATTATTTTTTTTTAATCTTTTATCAATTTTTGTGTGCATGTTTTTTTCCTGTACAACTTATTTATTTGGAAAAAATATGAAACCACAATATGAATATTCCTTATTTTTGTATTAATATTTTATGCCTGTTAATCTAGTCCGTATGTTTTTTTCATCTGCGGACGCTAAAGAAAGATTACATTAATGTAAATTCCTGATTCCTGATCTTCATTGAAAGATTTGTGTGCCTGAAAGCTGTTAGGTACGTCAACATAAATCACCAAATGAAATAGAAGAATTGTATTAAACAAAAAAAGCTTTGGGGGGGGGGAGTAGGGGAGATTTTTTTTTATTTCCAACAGAAAATGTCACTGAGAATCAGTAGGGAGTAAGTATGTGATTTGTCAGCATGGACGTGTATAAAAAGCTTAAAGGGACAGTTTAATGTCTATGACGCCCCACTATAGAACAATGCGTATTAAGTACTCAGTGAGTAACCAGGGACGTAACTAGAAACCTCAGGGCCCCGGTGCGAGAATCTGTTAAGGGATACCCCCAACCCATCTACCCCTTCTCACTATCTACCCTCTCCCTCCCTAACCCCCCTTCTCACGATCTACCCTCTCCTCCCTACCCCCTTCACATGATCTGACCTCTCCCTCCCTAACCCCCCTTCTCACGATGACTTCCCTCTTCCCTCCCTATCCCCCATTCTCACGATTCTACCCCTCTCCCCCTTTCTCACGATCTATATCCCACTCCCTCCCACCCCCCTTTGTAGGTCACTTACCGTGCACTCCTGTGGTGTGTCTCGCTGCACACAGCTTCACTGCTGAGCGCCGGCACCCGAGACAGACGCCTCATGCTCCCAACACTGCACTCTGGGCAGCGCTGAGGCAGGTGGGCGAGCAGAGGAGTCCTGGATTTCTGTTAGTAAGGGGGGCCCAAGAGTTGCCGAGTGGTCGTTTTCAGCAACCGCTCGGCACCCCTTGGGCCCCCCTGACTGGCAGAACTCCAGGGCCTGGTCGCAGTCTCGACCCCTGCGACCCCGGTAGTTCCTCCACTGTGAGTAACCCTCAGTGAGTACTTCAATATGCATTCTTCAAAAACAGAAAAGAGAGCACTTACCTGCTCCAGAAGCTCTCCTCCTCCATAGCCCCACTATTCTTACTTCTGATTGGCTGCTTGATTACAATGGGTGCACTTCCACGAATATGCACAAGGATCTGAACACCGTTCACCATACCAGTGCTGGAGCTCACTAAAGGTGAGTATATCGTGTGCATTGAGATGTGTTTGGCCAAACGCGTCTCCTCCACGGCATCTGGCTGGGGGTTGGATTCTCCAGAATCCCCCCCATGTATTTGCAAAATGAACATAAAAATTTTAAGGGACCAAGCATGCATTAACGTCCATATGATGGCTGGAATGTCCCTTTAACAGATTATGTTATGAGACAATAAAAGAGAATAAAAATATTTCATGCTACTTTGGTACATTGTGTCACAAATAAAGCTTCAGCGTCCTCTAGAAGAACAAGCTAACAAGCCATTATCTTTTTTTAATCAAATGAAAAAAACTGGTGGTTATCATTTATAAATAGTGCACATTTTCCACCCCTGTGTGTGTATATATATATATATATATATATATATATATATATATATATATACCCAATGGGGTACTTAGGAAGAATTTATGGGGTCAACATTCACACAAAGAAATAAACTCTTTTAGAGTATTTTGGGAAAAATCTTAATACTAAACATGTTTTGCTGAAATATATTTTTGGGGAAAATTTTTATCACTGTTTGTAAAATCTTTTTCACTGTACTACGTCAAAAAAAGTATTATGTGATTGCAATAAAAGCCTGCGCAGCCTCATCTGTAAGTATATATTGAAAAATGTTGGGTTTCGTTGGCGTAACTACAGGGGGGCCATTGCGACCCCTTGTCCCTGTCTCCTCGTACTGCTTCAAAATGGCTTAGGAAAACTATTTTGAACCAGGAACGTATCTAGGTCATGTTATATGGATGAAACCAGCTGAACACTGTGCAAGCAGATGGAGAAAAACCAGCAGGGGCGGGAGGGAGGTGGGATGTATGTTTGTGTATACGTATGTATGGGAGCATGGATGTGTAATTGTGTGTGAGCATGGATGTGTAATTGTGTGTGAGCATGGATGTGTAATTGTGTGTGAGCATGGGTGTGTAATTGTGTGTGAGCATGGATATGTAATTGTGTGTGTGTGAGCATGGATGTGTAAGTGGGGTGAGATGGAGTGTGTGATGGAATGAATGTGTATGTGTGTGTTAGTGAGTATGAGTAAGTGTCTGTCATTTGTGTAAGTGTGTTTACATATGTGTGAGTGTATGTTGGGAGCAAAGAAGGCACCGACAAGTTGGGCTTCTTGAGACCCTCTAACAAATCCACATCCTGACTAGTAAAATCTAATACTGCTCTGGAAAGTTTGAAAGAGTGCAGGGCCGGACTGGCCCACCGGGATACCGGGAAATTTACCGGCCCAATGGCCGTACGTCAGCACTTCCTCCCACGTCTTAAAAGGGGTGGGACGAAGAGCTGAGGCACGGCTATTGGGCGGCACGGTGGTTGCACGCCAGCCCCTTTAATTTCATGAATGCCGGCCTCCACCCGCTGCCCTCACCGGACACCAGAGAGTTTGAAGCAGTGGTAAGTTGGGGGGGGGGGGTGTTATATGGGGTTAAAAGGATTTTCTGAAGGTAGAGTGCCCCATGATATGGCTTTTAACCCCCTTTATGCCACTCTGCCTCTAGAAATGCCTTTTAACCCCCTATATGCCACTCTGCCTCCAGAAATGCCTTATACCTCCTATATGCCACTCTGTCCCATGATATGCCTTTCAACCCCCTATATTCTGGAGAGTGGCATATAGGGGCTTTTATAGTTATTTGTACGGCAAATAGTGTGACTCGGGTATAAGGGGTGCGTGTGGGTATAAGAGCTCGACCGCGAGATAAACTATATGGGGCTGCTCTCCAAATGTTTCCAGGGCTGCTTTTCATTCCCAGTCCGGCCCTGTAAGAGTGGCTTCTAATATGTTGTCTTCAGGACCATTCTACTGTATAGCCCAACAATTCAAATCATTTGCCAGCCGAACATGAATAATTATTGATAAGTAATGGTTTTAAAACCAATTCAAATAACTGAGGGTAGGGCTAAGACCTCTTTATTTTATTAAGATCATTTTGAGCAGTTTCCCTTTAACTTTTCTGCAAGTTTTTTAATAAATATGAAAAACATTATTTTTATTCTAGTAATTAGCTGTATTTCACAATGACTGCAACCAGCTGGAACCACCAATATTTAGTAAAACAAGAACACAGATGTTGTGAAACAGCGTGATCATTCTAAACAGCCGGACCTTATGAAATTTAGAGGCAGAAGCCGGACGGAGCCTGATTCAGTAACCATCTTATCACCCGGAAACATAGATTCAATCGCCCGCCTAAACCTTAATTAGATTTCACAGACGTGAACAATGCATGGGTTGCCATCCACAACCAAATTCACTTTAAAATTGCTAAAAAGTGCTAAGAAAGACTACAATTAAACCAACATCACCTAAGAAATTCTGTGGAGTGTGCTAAATTTTAGCAAATATTAAATTGCTATTTTTTTGTTAGGTATTGTAAAAAAAAACAAAAAACTGCTAAATTAAAGACAGGTCTGAACTTATATCACCCACCATATAACAGTTAAATTAACACACAACACATGTACCCCAAATCTTAACACACTCTTAACACATACTGTGCCAAGTGTTGCTGGTGTGATCCTTTTGCTTTCAAGCCTTGGCACCATCCACCTCTTCCTTATAACAATCATCATTAATTGATTTCTAGGATGTTTGCCAGCGATTCCTTGTAAAGGTGATGCGACGTTACCGTATTATTACAAACCTTTATTGGACAACTTGCTACCATGTTCTATTGAATTCTAGCACAAAGTCATTCTTCTTAACTGGTGAAAGCCCACTGGCCTTTATATAGATACATTGTGGCAGGTTGCTGGCAACCATCCCAGAAATTAAGGCAACAAAATAAAAAAAATAATTCTAAAATAAGTTACATTTTAAAAAAATAAATTTAATGTCCTTTTTTTTTGCTTTTTTTAAATTATCAAGGCATTATTTATTAATTATTAAATAAATGCGGTATATATACACCCATACTGACCTATTTGTGCAAATTATCAAATGTTATTTTGAAGACAAAACCAAATATTGATTTGCGTTACATTTTTCTTCTGTTCACTTACTTTGTATTTTGTTAATGAACTATTTTCTGAAAGCGTTCTTACTTTACAGTGCTTTGCACAGTACTGTATATATAATATATATATATATATATATATATATATATATATATATATATATATTATATATATATATGTGTGTGTTCCCCTGTTTAAAGTCTGAGTTGTGTAAAGGATCGGCATCTGAATGTAACTATAGGAAAAGTCTAAAAATAGACCCTAGTAATGGCCCTTAAAGGGTTAAAAGTTGGCACTTTTATTTTTGTACAGAATTGAATCTAATTACATATAATACAGTGCTTTTAAAAATCATGTTTATTGTTGACAATTGGATGCATTTTTCCTTTTTTTTGTTGGTTAACGTTCTTGTAGAACTTGAGATCTAAATGCCACCTGGGCAAAAAATGGTTAAGAGGGCACATCCAGGGCACTTGCATGGCAAAAAGTCATTTTGAATTAAAGGAAAGAATTAAAGAAATCTGTGCTCACAGTTGCCTTTTTGGGCAGTATTTCCTCCCCTGACATATATGCAGTGCCACCATCGGTTCGAATAGGACAAGCAAGGAATTAAAACTCTGCTGGGTGGCAGACCCCCCACTTGTGTAATTTATCTTGGGTCTTGCCCATGGTGGCTTCAGCATATGTGAGGTATTCTACGCATGGCACAGTTACTCAGTCCGCTGGTGTCTTTATTTCAGACTGGTCCATTCTGGCCCTGGAAAAGGATCTTCGCTGCCGGGCACAGAATTCTCATTTGCCACCCGTACCGGATCCAGACAGGGGATCGAGACCCATCTGTTCCGGGTAGAAACCGGCAGAGACCTCTCACTGTGGACGAGGTACATTGTACAGGGCTGCCACAACTCAGCAGAACTCATCAAGGAGATCACCACCCGTAAGTAGAAGACCGGCGGGAAGTAATTTTTAAAGAACCAGGATTCTGGGGAATGAAAAATATAGCAAAATGTTGCATTTCTCTTATTATGCGATGCAAGTTAATTAATGCAAAAAAAAAAATCACCAAGGAAATATCCAAAGGCAAACAACAGAGGAGTAATTGTAGGATGTGAGCAGGTGAGTCAATACGGATACGGGACCTGCCAAGCAAGACAGATCGCTGCCAAGGCAAAGTCCTCGGGTTGTGGAAGTTAATGTCAGCATTCATAAAATCCACGTTAACACTGGAACGAGTGCAGCTTATATAATACATTGCTTTTATCGTTAGGACTATCAAATACCGCCCAGAACCTAGTGGGTTGGCAGCTTTAATTTTCAGATTTGCTATTTTATTCTTATGTGTCTAATAATGCAAAGGTAAAATAAAGTATTAGGGGTCCGGTGCTGTCAGCGACGTGAGGGGAGAGGGGCTTGGGAGTCATTATTTCCGAGGGCTTGACAATGTTACAAACTGGCAGAATTGCAACCATGGTGGAGAGTTCAGAGGAGGGCAACTAAAACGGTGAGGGGTTCGCGGGATTAACGTTAGCAGGAAAAAAGTAGATCTCAGTTTGTGTAGGAGAGAAGAGAGGGGACGTGAGACATTTTTAAATGGAAAACACGCATTTTTATATCCTCAACTTCATTCATTCATTGTGGGCTTTCCATATTTAGGGACGGCCTGGTTTATGTATTTGTTAACCTGTAGGGGGAAAAAAAACTTTTGTTAAGGAGAAGCTGCAGTTTCAAAGCTGCAGTGCTCCACCACCCTCTGCTGTCCAACTGAAGCAGCCAACTGAAGCAGTGGCAACCACCGGGAGATGTGTTGGGTTGAACACCTGGGGGGGCATAAAGTGGGCTTGGGGGGCATTCCTGGCATTTGCAAGGGGCTAAAAATATAATTTTAAAGCAGACACAGCCATCAAATGCTAAACTCACAACCGGTTCCAAAAAGCAGATCAATCGTTTCCAGTGTGGCTCTTCTGGGAGAGAGAGAGCCTTTGAGACGATCTTAATCTGAGTTACTTTGCGTTTCAGTTGGGGTAAACAGTGTGACCGTTGGGGTGAAACATAAAGTTCTCGGTGTAATGTAAGTTAGCAGGGGATGCTTGTACAGCCTCGGAGATTGGAAATCCCCCCTCCCCCGCGCTTATACTACGTTATATTCATAAATGTAGCAGCGGGCATAGACATGTAGAAACGCACTTCGTAACCATTGGGGAACCACCATGCCCAGAACCTTCTCTGGGTACACAGATATCACAGTGTTCTACAGCCTTAAAAGACATGATAATTAACAAAGAAACAGCAGAAAATGTGTTTATACACTAAATTGTGTAAATAAAATACACTATTCTTCATAATACCTTGTTTGCGTATGCACAGGCCAAGCAGCAATGGAAGAAGTTGTAGTAAAGCCCTGTCCCCAAGCCACACTTCTCACCTCTATCAGCGCTACGGAATTTGATGGCTTTATATAAAACAATAAATAATAAAAATAATAACATGGGTAATGCTGAAGGTCACTTTACCCCTTTTGGTTCCGGCATAAAAGCGGGTTTTATCTAGTTTTGATTCAATAAACTCACTTTATCTGCAGACCTGGAGGCCACCAATGTTGTCAGTCGTGATCTTTTGAGTGACTTTCCCTGCACAAGCACCACATTGAGCTGATTCTTTCTGGCAATGCTATTAAACAATCCCGCCTATGCTGAATTCCTTTTATCCATGATTAAGAGAGTCTCTCTGGGTTATTAAGACTGAGTCATTCCAGTTTGATAAGGACTCAGGGTGATTGTCTAGTAGATCGGGCTAAGATTACAGCGAGAACACATATACGTGAGAAATATGCAGCCGCCTTAACATAAAAAAACAATATTTTTCTTAAAAACAATAGTTAATGTACCCAGTAGAAAAATTAGGGTTAAACAGGGGTGTATAAAATATCAACGGGGCCTACTTTTACAAAAATTACAGGATTATTGCTGGCCTGAGTTTGGGTATAAATGTCACTGTTTAGTGATTAAACCCCTATGGGATATAGAAGGGAAATAAAGTGGTGGCTCCTTCTATAAATATGAAGCCCAATATATGTAAATTTGGTAGAATTGCTGATTTTTATTTTCCCCTTTATGTTCTGTTTAGCCTGTACTTATAAGAATCAGGACTGCCGACTGATCATAAATTATGACCATGGCTTCACGGTAACGGCGGAACCTGCAGATGGCACTTTTTCTAAGCCACTGGCCCAATATCCATATGAAAAACTTAAGATGTCTTCAGATGACGGAGTTAAAATACTCTATTTAGACTTTGGAGACAAAGATGGAGAGATTGTAAGTATTTTTGCAAGTTTATATTTATGTCCCAGTTTTGCGAGTTCTTTGACTAGAATTTTGAATCCAATCTTACCAGCCTATATTTTATTAAAGTATTCTGTCTCTGAGAGGGAGCATAGTAGACGTGGAAGAGCGGAATAGACTACCGGCAGAAGCGGTAGAGGTTAATACATCGAGGGAAGTTAAACATGCATGACGCAGGCGTGAGGTTATCCTTAGAAAAGTTCAGCAACTAAGTAACGTTTATGGTTTTTACAGCTGGTAAGAAAAAAGATATTTTTGGTAGGCCGCAGAATTGTTATTTTTACAGCTCGACGTAAGAAACGACGTATGGGTAGGTTGGTTACCGGAGGCAGCTGGAAGTTTATAGAAACCCCCACCACAAAGACCTCAAAGTGATCTATTATTTGTCACAAAAAAGCTACATTTCACTTCCATCTGGAGAAGGGACCTCTGTGGTCCCGAAAGCTTATGTGACAATGTTTCTATCACTTTATGAGTAAAGTCTGCACCTGAAATACAAGTGATTGATTTAATTACAAAATACAAAACCCGGGAGATTAAGCAATGGTTTGATTTTCTAGAATTACTTATTTTGGGTTAGATTACTAGTCTGGTATTGTTGGAAATAGTCATTTTTCGAACTGCTGAACATCAATGTTTCGGTTTGGGTTCAGCTTTATTAAAGTTTATTTATTTAAGTCTATTGAGTGGATATTAAGAGATTTTATGTTTTTTTTTTCTCTCATAGCAGTTGGATCTTCACTGTTGCCCAAAGCCCATTGTTTTCATCATTCATTCCTTCCTCTCGGCTAAGATTACGAGACTCGGCTTGGTGGCCTGAGGACCATGAGATGGTCTCTGGAGAGAAGATCGGACAGACATCCTTAAACTGTAATAGGCAATAGATAGCATTAGCAAAAAACGACTTTAATTTCAACATCTAAACAGGCCTGGAGAAGAGACGTCAAAAGAAAAGGAAAACAAAAACACATAAAAGCATCGTATATTTCATGACTACTTGGAGAAAACCACAAGCCACTTTTGATGATTGACAAAAAACCTTTTTTGTGCTGGTCTTTACGTGAAAGCCTTGGTTGCCCAAAGAATCTGACAGTTGTTGGGTTATTCCTTATGGTTGGACTATTCTAGGAGAGATAATAAAGGGGGCAAAGGTTTTATCCCCAGTGGAGACTAAGATATTAATGACCGACACTACACTGAATCATGGGTTTAAGACATATAGTGATAAATACGAGCATTCTCCTCGAGGTCCACTCTACTGAGAACATCCCGATAACCCTCTTATTGACCTCAGCCGTTAGGAGCCGTTACACCATAACGCTCATCCTCTGCGTTTTTCACGAGTAGTTTTTTTAATCAAACTGCATTTCGTTGGCAGGTATATCCCCAGAAGTGGTAGCACAAGGACAAAGCCCTCAAACGGTAGACTATTGAGCCAATACCCATCCGATTAGCGCCTTTCTGTTTTACTGCGACGTTTAAAGAGGGGATCCTGATTTAATTTTCTGACTATAAAAGAGGGTCACTTCTAAGATTTAATCGTTTAATCTGTCTGGTAGAAGCATTGACTTCATCAATGACTACAAACATGGCATGCATGACCTTGGCAAAGGGTATCTGGGCATCACATCATATAAATATTTGAAAATATCTCCCTCTTGGGTTTATTCACTGATGCGGAGGTTCGTAGGAGAATTTCCGAGTTCACTATGCATTATAAAGGGCTGACAATGGGATGCTTATCCAGCACCTGGAAGGGAGTTTTCCCTGCTTAACGCATAGTTACATTGACGTTCCATAATCTCAGCTATTGAACTATGCACAATGCAGGGCAAGCTTAGACCCTGCATGACAACTGGAGTTGACCTTTTATAATGCATAATGGCTTTAGACTATAACTGCCCTGTCCACAAAGGTCTTGGTGTTTCCATTCTGATCCAAAATATCATTAGACACAAAGATATTGTTTAAATAAATAAAACACTCAATGATTTAATGTTTCGCCTTCACACTACCATCTCCATTCTGCATAACAAGTATTTTAAATTATATTAGAACTTTAGAACCCTTTAAATGGTAAAAAAGAAGCATTTTTTCGTTACTTCGTTGAGGAGCACAATGTTTCTATCCTGACCGTCACTGTTCTCTTCTAATCAAAATCTCCCCTGGTTATTTACTGCTGAGGATAACATTGGTACTTTAATTTAAGACAAAATCAAAACTAATAATTATTTTAGTAGTCAAATATTTTAACAGGAAGCTTTATATCAGATTATAATTGTAATTTTACTGATAGGGATTTTTTTGTTGTTCTTGGTAAAATACAATTATTGTAAATAAAAAAAAGAAAACAAGAAACTTCTGATTTTTATTTTACATATATGGGGTATATGGTTTTTTTTTTTCATACATTTCCAACATTCTGCTAAATGGAATCAGATAACATTATTGCATTTACATTAAATAATTATGAAGCTTTACTTTGGTATTTTCAGGCTAAATCACCCCACGAAAAGAAGAGGTTTTAAAAAATGAAAAAGAAAAAAAAAATTTCTTGAGAAAAGTATATTATTTCAGGTGTTTTTAACACTTTTGTAACTAAATGCAGAATTCCGCCGTGGAAATGATCCGGAGCTCAATTATCATGTGACACAAAAGCAAGCACCGATAGGTTGTTTTCCTGAAAACTAAAATTGCTTCTTAGTCTCTTTCTTTTTTTTTTTATGTGATTCCATCTTCATAAGAGAGAATAATACAGCGGATCTGATAAGATTTATTCGCTTAACATATTGGAGAATGCAATTAAGTTCTGAGCGGAGCAGCAACTTTAAGATGTCCATTTGCCATTTGGTTAGGAACCAAAGTAACTTTTCTTCTTTGATCCATGATCAAGAATGCAATAAAAGTTTTACTATTCTAGTAAAAAAACATTAGAAGGGATATAATAACATTATATAAATATATGCAGGGCCAATATAACGAGCTCTTCAGTGACCTGTTCATTAACAGAAAAGTACAAAGAACAAGAGATCGTCCTCTGAGACTGGAAGAGCGCAGGTTTCATAGACGACAAAGCAAGGGATTCTTTACAGCGAGGGCAATAAAGGTATGGAATTCACTGCCAAGGGAGGTGGTGTTACCAGATACATTAGATGCCTTCAAAAGGGGTCTGGATATATTTTAGAAAGGCATGACATACAGGGTTATGAATAGAATTAATATTTTAGAGCTTCTTGATTCAAAGAGAAATCCGATTGCCTTTTGGAGTCAAGAATAATTTTTCCCCCGATGGCAGAATTCAAAGTAGCTTAATTAGGGGTTTTTGCCTTCTTTTGGATCAAGAATAGGAAGGTTAGGTAGAAGGGTTGAACTTGATGGACTTAGGTCTTTTTTTCCACCTTATGTACTATGTAATATCTCTAGGTAATGGAGGAGCGGCAAACAAAGATAGGGGGCCACTCTGCCCACATTCTGCAAAGGGGGTCTCTGCATAGACGGATCCAGAAAGTTACCAGGTATGACTATGATACATTAGTGAGCTTAGGTGTGTTTTGTCTGAATAAATGTTAAAAAAGAAAAAGCAACCAGAAGTTTTCCACCCACAGATCTCTTTCGTATTGTAGAGCTAAATAAAAGGGTTTTTTTTCCCTTTTTTTGTGAAAGGAGCTCCCAATTTGCATTTGAATAAAATATTTGATTCTTCAAAACACCACCTGCACCAGGAGCACAGAAGAAGCAAATATTGTATATTACCGAGAGTGGAGAAATAAATTCAGATCAAATTACACATCGCACAATGGATGTATTCATACCGGCAGGAGATAGGACTCCAGGAATGATGCATCGTTTGAAGTCGAATTATAAAGGGCGAGGGAGAGGGTACAGAAATCTGGCCGTTTCTGAGGATTCTAGAATTGTGTGAGGGCATGCGAGTTCCGGATACGAATACGCTGAATATATATATTTGTATAATATACAAATGAGGTATTCTGGCCTTAACTGAACAAGTAACGGCCTGTAATGCCAAAAGCCACTTCTTGGATACGGTTACAAACGAGCTGCGCTCTACGGTAAAGCGATGTGGACTCTGGCAGTAGATTAAGGGTATTTGCCTCCATCGAAAGGTTAAGGGTAATAGCTGCAGTTTCAGAACGAGACAGACTTCGTCAGTTAAATGTCTAGTTTAAGATGACAGCATATTTAACCATTTAGCATATTTTAATAATTTGGTAACAAAAGGAGGTGACTGAGCTGAAAGTGTTAATAGAACCTTTGAAGCTCAGAAGTAGCAGATAAGGACCATACGGCCTATCCAGCCTGGCCATGTAAATGATGGGAATAAGAATATAATCTGCTATACAGGTTGGCCTACTCCTAGGCTCTCAAAAAATGGTGGGAGCGCCCCTTTAAAGGAAGCAAACAGTACTTTCCTCTATTAGACACAAAGTTATTCTCCATTCCATCTTAGAGCTTTCAGAAAATGAAGAGGATCTAATGAGTTACTTCTAGTTTTCTGTGGTTGATGGGTTGCCGATGTTTGCTGATGATGTCAACGCACTTCTCAACCAATCAGCCGAGCGACGTGCTCTCACCGTGCCATTTCCGTCCTAATATATATATATATATATATATACTCAAAATATGTAATGTTGTGCACAAGAAAGGTGATGAAAACCCCCTCCACTTAAAGTTAAGAAACAAGGAAACGTTGCAAAACATTAACTTACCAAGTTAACCGACTTGAGTTAGTGTTTGGCACTGTTTCCTTATTATATATATATATATATATATATATATATATATATATAATAAAGGCTCTAGAGGAAGCGTTTGATGTTTTTCTTTCCTGGGGTATAGGGGTTACTTCATCTCCTAAAAATACAGCACAAACTTTGGACGTTCCTGGATAGATTTCACTCAAATTCTTTCCTTAAAACACGACGCAAAGTAGGCGTCTCGGGGGTTATGAAAAGTTTACAAAAGAAAACTGTTACTTAACACTCCATTAATGTGTAACCATTGAAATATGGTTAATAAGTAACGTAAAGGTTTTTCCTAAAAAAATATAAACACGTAAAAACAATATTTACAATAATACACTGCTGCTGGGAGACAGAACTTGCTCCCTACTGATTTCTGACCAAGGGCCCGACTGGTTCGCTTTCTGATTATAGAAGCCACATATGACAATACCGATCTGTGTTTCTATTTTGGTCGATTTCATACCTGCTGTATTTATACTGAATAGGCCTGGACTTCAGGCAACTTGGCCTCTTTCTGGATTCAGAAAGACCCTGGAGGTCAAGACAGCAAACATGGGTGTCTACCAGGTACCCCGAGCGGGAATAACAGCTTGTTATAGCGTTGTTTTAGCGGGGCAGAAAGTTGCATTTTACGCCAACTTCAGAATAAGGGACAAAAGTTTCCACTATCCCCGCATAATAGGAACGCAACCGGGGCATCTCGGACGAGGTCAATCTCCTCTCGCTAAAGGTCGGCATTCACCGGTGTACGTGTTTGCGACCAGCTAATGTTTGGTAAGATATATATATTTTTTTCTGGATGGAGATTACACTTTGTAAATCAAAGTCATTCTTTTTACATTTATAGTATATCACGTCATCCGTCATAAATATTTTAGCTATATAAATTAAAAAAAGTAAAGGTGTCAGTTGCGTTATCCACATTTCAAGAATTATTTTGCTACAAGACACATACATCAGTTACAGAGGTTATTTATGGAATGCTGAACCTTTATTTAAAGTTACTTGCGGCTATTTATTTGCTTATAAGCAGAAGAAAAAGAAATTGGAATTTGTGCTTGAAAAAGGTATTTTAAGGTAAGTATGGGAGAGAGGGGGGAGAGAGGGGGTGAATGGCAGGAAATGTCGATGTCAGGAAAGTGCTCCCATTAAATCAATGAGAGTGCTTTCTGTATGCCCGAGGAACCCCCGCCAAGCCATTGGTGAATAGATCACATGGGCACGGGATAGCCACAGAGCCGAGAGGGCAAAGGAAATGCATATGGGGGCTTCTGTAGAATCCGTTCACACGAACCACAAGGAAATATATAAGGGACCACGCTTATCTATCGTATGCATTAAAGTGGATACGTCTGGAGCGATCGCCGACAATAAAAAGTATAAATGCATGCGACTTAAATATTTAGCATTGGCTATAATATCGGTATACAGGAGCCACCGAACGCTCCTATAACGCACCCAGTTCAGTCGGCAGGTTCTGTTCCCAATAGCTGCTTCTATTAGCTGGCAGCAGATGTGACGGCAGATGTTTACTGTATCCGCTCACACTACCGAGCCCCGGCTGTAAAACCCTTCAAACATTAGCGTGACAGAGCCGACGTTAAGCCGCGAGTCGTTCCGGAGAAACGTTCCACAGCAGAACGGTTAATGCGTTGCTCAAAGCCATCGAAAGCAGAAGGATGGCTTCCATTAAAGGTGGTTATGGATAAAGGTGCTGTAATTGCGCAGCAGGCGCGATGCCTAAAAGCATGCCAGCCATCCCATGGTATAAACACAGAACTACCGGCCTTTATTACACGTAAGGATCAGTAGAATTAACACCGCTCATTTAGTTTTCATAGCACATTGTGATTCGCCTCCTTTTCTTTCAAAGACCTGATTTTTGGATATGATACCAGCACTTTTCTATACTTTTATAACCACGACACCTTTACAAATAACCCCTTCGGATTTTGGGACAGCAGAGGTTTTTAACAATGCATAGGATTGTGTAAAGTCGTTTCAGCGAGACCCTTACCTGTTTTGCAGAGAGAGTGGTAGATCAGTGGCGCAGCTTCCCATAAGAGGTGATAGAGGTTAGTACAGTGAGGGAATCTAAATATGCATGGGATAGGCATTAAGCTATCCTGAATCAAGACTGATGGACTGATTAAAGTCAGAGTCTTTATAACAGAATAAACAGGCAGACTGGGTGGGTCGATTGGTATTTATCGACAAATTCTGTTTCAATATTTAATCTCTGGACATTTACCAGTAACTTGAAATAATAGGTAGCAGTTTATTTAGAAAATGTTGTTTATTTTAAAAAAATACATTTATAAATAGTTTAATCAGACGAAGGGGATCCTTTTGTTAGAAAACAATTAAATAAATTACAGATCTTTTCTTCATTTCTTCTTTAACTTATCCAGCTCCCACTGAACAACCTAAAAAGAAATCGATTAGAGCGGCGTGAAAAACAGAGTAACCTCACATAAATAGTCGTTCTCATATGTTCTTACAAAATAAAGAATAATCACACAAAAAAAAAAGATCTGCTCCAATGTTGTGTCAGATGAAGACCCACGACGTAGGCTGAGGTCAAGGCCAGGATTATAGAGCGTTAATCGCTCACTTGGCTGAGCAGGAACGTCTAGATGATTTTTAGGTTGGGAATGAGCCTGAATATGACAAGTGTTTAAACAAACTAAATAAGGCATGGCCCAGAGCCCCCGCAAAAAAGGGAACGTGAAGACGTGAAGAGTATACACCTCTACTGCCACCAAAGTACACAAGTCATCTACAAAGAAAACCCATTTAGAAGACGTAACCTCCGGTATTCACTTGTCAGAGAATTTTAAGGTGGGTGGTTTGGATCAGACAAGACCCAAGCAGGAAAGTACTGCACTGAGTACACTGAAACCTAAACGATGGAACCCACTGGCCTTGGATGGGTTCATGGCAGCACGGGGTCATCTCTTTGTGATGCTACCACCTCAAGTCCGGTATTCCTCTGGTCCTGGGGAAAAATATTTAACCAGAGAGGTACTCGGTCACCTTGGAGAGGTTAAGCTGTAAATCTGGGCATTTAGTGCAGTATTGCTGCTATAATTAACCGAAGCCATGACCTGGCAGCAAAGGGATTCTCCCCCAGTCCGTTCCCAACCAAAGCACTTGAAGCCATTAATAGTAACAGCAATGCTTCCCGGTTAAGCACATCAGAGCCCTTATGGATGGGTCAGACGGCAGACACAAGAAACAGCAACACATAAAGATAATAAAATACGCCTAGAGTGCAAGCGAACGACACAGAGAGGAAGGAACGAGCTGAAAATCCTGTATAATAACCATTAGCGCACAATCACACACGATGAGACAGTCTGGGCCGAGAGTCCACGCAGAGCGCGACGTTAAGGCTAAAACAAGGACAGAACATCCCTACCCGAGAGCGCCACTCGCCGGAGAACATTCTTTTTTTTGGTGTAGATGATGGATGCGTTCTGGTCTATTTCCACCCAAGAATACACGATGGATCAATGACATCCACAACAAAAGCAGCGGCTCTGCCCGGCTGAATTCAGAAAGCCGTGTTTACAAGTCAAACAAGCATTTATTTGCTTGGAGACAGGGGGTGGGAAGAAAAAATGGCAGCGTGACATGTGCTATACTATCATTAAGAAACAATAGTGGAGGAGAATAGATTTGCTAAAACAAACATGATCCTCTTGGCCCAATTTGTGCCGCTGCCACTTTATACAGCGAGCGTGAAGATATCGGGGTCTGTTCACTAAAGGGGTAGTGGTTTTAATTCCCTTACTCCACTATTATATAGGACCAGCGCTGGCAGATTTATCCAGCGAGAAGGGCTGAGCTGGCCTTGTATAACGCAATGTGTATGGAGACTTTCAAGAAGCTTTACTGGTTTGGCTATACATTGTACAGGGCCAGCCAAGCTCTTTCTGCAGCAGCTCACTGGGGTGGGATCTTCATAACGTATTGTGATCTGAAACCACAACTTTCCTGCAAACTTATTTTAATGAACAGACCCAGTTGTGTCCTCCTCAATCCCCCCCCCACTACTTAAGACCCCCACTCACCTTGTGTGTTACGTAAAAGCTGGACACTGCATTGTTCCCTGGTGAACTCGTTCTTACCTGTTTGGCGTTATTACCCGCAGCTTTCTTCATTTCATCGATCAGCCCTCTCGAGGTTTTCAGATCCTAAACATGTAAAAAAAACCAAGAGCAGGCGTGAGAAGCGATCGTCGTGGCGCAGGCCGCAAACACCGAGGTGGTCCGCACGCAATCCAGAAGACAACCCAAAAACTAACTAAATGACTTCTTTCGCTATGGATTTTAAAAGGGGCCACCGAGAGCGTCTTCCAAAATAAATGTGGAACGTAAAGAGACATTGGGGAGAAGAGGAGTCTCGGGAGATGGGGGGTCCATATCTGGACTGCGCAGGTGGAACCTGAGCTAAATGGAAGGAGCCATGGCCACACAAGCCTCACCCCACTTATTGCAAGACGTGCCCTATCCACACATCTAGCCCAGAGGTGGATTTTGGTGCAGAAAGCCTAAAAATAACAAAGTAAACGTCCTGCTGTAAGACATATATTCGACAAGCAGAGAGATGACAGAGCTGCATAGAGTATCACGGCAGAGTAAGTGTCCACTCACAGCAGGCCCGTCGTTGGAAGACTCACTTATTTATAGCATGAACGGAAAAATATTCTCTCTGACTATTTAGGATGAAATAAAATCAAACATATCTGTGTGTGAAATGCAATCGTCGCAGCTTGAGGCTGGAATAACTGAACAGTCAAATATAGTTTAATGGCATAAACGGTGGCGGTAAGTCACGAGTCCCGAGAGACACACAATTCACAGGGGTTCAAACGCCGTAGACGCTATTACAACAACAGAACCAAGAGTGCTCGCAACCGGCAAATAGTGAATCCAATTCCACAAATGAAGCGGTCGGTGCTCAGCAAACCAAAAGGGTCAGACGCTCCCGGACCCCCCTCCCGAGAACGTACACTCCATGAAGGTGAGCGGCACTCAATAGTCGGGGAAATAAAGTTAGTCGACTCGAGCAGTAATAGTATAAATGTATTAATTCCAGGTGAAATATTAAAAGGGCACCAAGTCAGACGCGCTCAAGGTGTTTCGCACAAAGTTCTTAATCATAAGAACTCCGTCTTCGTGGATTTAATAACAGAACTACTGACTGACAGAGAGAGAACCGTCTCCTAAACACGAAGTGTTATACATCACCATATATCGATAGAGAGCATTCTGTGCCTGAGGTCACAAGCGGCTCCAATGACAATACACACAGCAACAGAAGGTGACGGCAGATAACAATCATTCAGCCCATTTTTCCCAGACTCAAAGCCCAATCAGTCCTTGGTCTGGTCCCATAGTCAGGATAAAGTTATGCCTGCTCCATGCATGTGTAAATTCCCACATTGTATTAGCTCCCACCACTTCTGCTGTGCACTGTTCAATGTATCTACCACTCTGCCAGTAGAGAAGAACTATCTTACATTATACCTAATCCTCTGACCCTCTAGTTTTAGATCGGTCTAACATTTCTCCTCCTTTCAAATAAGATTCCCTCTTGTACCTTGTTAAATCCCTTTAAATATTTAAATGTTTCTACTACATCCCAACCTGACCAGAGATCTCTATTAATGCCTCTCGCTATACAACCCAGCACCCTGCGAAATAAGTCCCCAGGTGCTATATTCTGCATTAAAATGTTTACATCCCAAGTGTATTACTTCACATTTATCAACATTAAACTGCAGCTGCCACACTCACGTCCATCCCCCTATTTACTTAAATCATTGGCCGTTTGAATTGTTCAAGCCCAATGTCCACCCCGTTGCAGGGCACCAAATAAATGGAGCGCTTACCAGGGTAACGGTTGGAACATAAGCCTGCACTACAAAACTGCCTTTTTAATACACATAAAAAAAAGCGAGCCGCCGCTGAGGTCGTCTACTAAAGGCAGCTAACGCTGAACACTTTGTTTCTATCGCCCTAAAGTTTATTTTCTGTAATGTAGGACTTGTAAAGAAGTGACTTAGAAATGCCAAATATACAAGACCTTTAAAAAGAATTTGGACACGTCAAACAGCCGCTGGCTGCAAGCCGCAAAGCAGGGGTGGCTGTCATCAACGCCGTATTTCTTAAGCGTTTTGGATACGACCTCCTTCAGCATCTGCAAATAAAAGAAAATCGGGTCAATATCAAGAAGGGAGAGATGTAACTTATATTTTCACTGGACTTGACAGAACTGCCTCAAAATTAATTAGGAAGGAATAAGTCGAGGCGAAAATAAAATATGAATACTTAATGAAGAATGATTATTAAATACTTGAAGGGAGTCAAAAGAACAAGATGTACAGAGAAAAGTAAAAAAAAAAAAGGAGATGCGATAGAAATATATAAAATTCATAACGTGATTTCACAAAGTGCAGGAGGGTCTTTTATTTCAAATGAGGAGAAATGCCATACAGGGGAATATAGCATTTGTTCAGCATAAATTGTTCACCTTTAGGATGTTGATTTGTACAAAATAAAACAAAAATTAAAAAAAAAAAAAAAAAAACAGATGCAAAGATGCCACTGGTGAGCACCGATAAATCCTTCTCGGCTTAAACTGACAGTGTGGTCTCTGTGGGGCTGCCAAAGCGTTGGGACCTCCAGTCTAAATACGCACTCTCCGCTATACCCTTTTTGGACCCAAATCCCTCTCTGTACTTCCCTGGTGCTCCTCTTTTCTATGTCAGTATGATTGCTAAAAGCCCCCTCCAGATATCAGGTCTATATACACATAAAACATTTCCACAAAGCCATGACCCCTAGGCCACATGTCAAACCTCTCTTTGAAGTTTCTTTCTTGCAGAAGCTCACTGTGGATGGCCATTCATGATATATATATATATAGTGAAGTCAGTGAGATGGAACTGCAACTCTCCTGCAACCCCCTTTTGTAAATAAACCCCATTTAGGACCCGAAAGCTCTACTCCTCAGCCTAAGGAAAGATCCCCAACATTATAGAGATCAGAGGTCTGACTTTCTTCAATGAAATCTTTTACCCGGTTATGTTTTTGAGATCTCGACTCCTTTCTCTCCTGTTCCGGATTTGAACCTTGCGTTGCCGGAGGCGGCTTATTAGACACAGATTGGATTTGGCTGTTTGGAGGGTGAGCAGTTGAAGGAACCGAAGCCACTTTTTCAGGACGCGTCCTTGTGACCCTGGACAGTTGCTGACACCCGCTGCCTTCACTCGCAAGGGACAACAGGGAATCGGAGCTCTCGGATTTTGCAAGTCTGGTTGATCATGAAATATAAATGGGGAGAGAAAAAATGCAATGCGTTAACTACATATTTGTGGGGGGGGCGCAGAGAGCTCGCAAAAAAAAATAATTTCAATGACAATAAGCTGCATCATAGTTTCTCAATCGAAAGCTTAAATGTACTTTACCTCTTGCTGGCGTAGAGTCCTTCGAGATCCTTCGAACGGCGTTTGAGCCGCAACGGGTCTGCCCGGAGATCACCCTGCAGGGACTCGCCATCGGGCACGCTGCCCGGCTCAGACAGCACCGCCGGGGATGGCAGGGGGCTTAACGCGAAGGGAACGGGGCAGCACTCTCTCGTACAGGTGGTCTGGGTTTCATAGCGGATGAGACGAGACTGGAGCTCGACAAAGCCCACGTCGCGGTCCAAAGCTTTGCGATGATCAAGACAGTACCTAAAGAGAGGAAACAAAAGCCATCGGTAGGGAAGTCTTAGTCCGAGGGGAGCCGCGAGAAGTGAACTTATTTTGGACTTTCAAATGTAGAAGCAGAGTGAAAGTTACATTAGTATAGTATATGCAGGGGGTGCTGTGAATGTTCATTTAATTTTTAGTTCCTGGGACAAGGTATTTTTTTAAGCCGCCTGGCCAGGATTGGGCCTTTAGAGGGACTTCTACTTTCAGGACTAAAGATGGCCGCAAAAGGCTGCTAGCTTTAAGAAGCATGAATTATTGGTTTGATCATTATTGATGTTACATATAATAAAATCAGTTATTGCGTGCTACAAATTTGACCCAAGTGTTTTTAAGTGCCAAACCCACCAGCGCGTTCCTACGCTGATCGACACGGCTGAAAGAAGAACGGATTCCAACCAGAATCTCAAATACATGATTCAGATACAACGCAACTCAGTACAGAGACACTCACTCGAGGCCATGGTAATGACATTCGGCTGCTTTCTCAAAAGACAAGCCTTTGAGTTTCCGCGGGGTAAGCCTGGGCGTCAAAAGGAAGGCGTTCTCACTGGAAGAGGCAAGAAAATTAAACTATTAACGGAAGAATATATGAAATAGTGCTTCAATCTGTCGTGGAATCTTTCTGTGTCGAATACTGTAAATGTTCAGCTTCGAAGCATTCTATCAAAATATATCCAAATTATTGAGGACTTCCGAAGTTATCAATTAAGTTAAACAAAATGTAAAGTTCCAGCTAATTGATGAGAAGCAAGATTGGGTTGAACAGAGACACCTAGTGGACCTTGTGGAAACAGCGGATTTATTTCTTCATACAAACTTTCATTAAAAGTAAAAGAAAAAGGCTTAACATCCACCAAACTCTTGTCCTTTTCATGTATTCCGACAACTGCATATTAATCACACGTATGTGTTCTAGCGCCAAATCTACAAGTCTACACCTTGACCCCTCATCATATTTCCTAATCACCCAGGACCCTCTGCCACACGTAAGTCTATGGAGGAAAGACTTCATTGGATAAGCAGGACCTCACTGCCATAAAGAATCAGCTCAGTGTAGTGTTTGCGCAGGGAAAGTCACCCAAATGTCACGACATTGACATTTAATGTATTTAATGCTTACAGAAAAATACAGTTTTCATAGGAACAGGTGGGATACCTTCTCACAGAAGGAAACCGATCCCATTCATATATCCCCCATAGTACAGGGAAGCACTTTATAGGAGGTGGTCTGCTAACGTCTGTAAAAGACATAGTCTTATTGCTCTTGTAATGCTGAAGGCATCTCCGTGCGTTCATTTGGCAAACACAGATCATAAGCGCCCCTGATACAATGGCATTGGACCTGGAGGCAGTTAGGCTGCCTACGAAAGGGGTATTTTAAAAACTGTGTCACATTGGTAGCAAGCATTGGCTCTTTCAGGTAAACACGAGGTATCTAAATACAAGTTACCCCTAATCATGCAAAGGTAACATTTATATCCACTCACCCTCTTTGAATCTGCAAAGGCTGGAGTTCCCCGATTGCCAACCCTTGCGGAGTGAAATATTTCAGCAGCTCTTTAGCGTCTAGCGAGGTTATTCCTTCCTTCTGACTATCCTTGCGCCCAAGCAAGTGCTCGGCTGAACTGGAAAGGATAGAAGCTCTGCGGGGGAGAAGGTGACGTTTAATGACAATGCCTCGACCACTACTACCTTTTCTAGGATAACCACAGGCAGACGAAACATAAAAGGAAAATAGAACATCTTAAGATTAGAAAGCGGCCGCTTACCCCTAAATCTCTAGGTTACTCCTTGTGCCAAAGAAGTACTATCTTAATGTAATGCAGGGGCAGCGGACTATCTCCCCCCAGATGATTCTGTACTACGGCTTCTATGATGATCAGCCGCAGGTATTGTGTTTTTAATGCTAGCCGGTTACAAGAGTTTATTTCTTTTAAGGCTTCCCCCCTGGCTATGGCTAAAACTGAAATAGCTGTGTCTAGACCCATAACATTTACATTTGTAAATACAAAAAGTGGACCTTTGGTACCTTATCCTTTGTTTTGTTTTCTCAAAATTCTCCAGGTTCTGGAGAACGTGTCTTTCCGGCCACTCCGCTGGGTTTGAGATCATCGCTTTCGATTCTGAAATTATAAGGGGAAATTGTAAATATGACTTTTGATGAAAAAAAATGTAAAGCTCTCCATTCCCACACACAGCTGTATGCATTGGGTTTAAACGCACACGAAGCTAGGGCACGTAACCTTCCAACAACCAACACGTTTGGGGTGGATAACTGTATTTTAAGAAGCTTGCAGTAATTTTAAAGCAATTTTTGGAATATGTTCTTCTACAGCGATAAATAATATGTTTATGACACGGCATTCAAACTATATTACATGAAGACCTTTATGAAAAGGTTACTTCACTTTTTCATGTGCGATTGGTGCTAAGGTGCAAACCTGATTGGACGATTGTGATCGCGCTCCCCGTCCAATCCGTGGAGGAGGATTAGAGATTTTTTTTTTTTTTTTAATAGTTTCTTCATTTATTTTGTTGCATTTAAGGGAAGGGGAGGTTACCTGTTCTCTGAAATATACAGACCCCGTTGTTCCATTTACAACAAATGACTGAATAAGCTGTACTTTTATTCCATGAAACTTTTATATAGCCTGCATTTCATGTTCCCAGCGTAACAAAATAATTTTACATTTCTAAAACTCCTCCACTCTGCATTTTTATTTTTATATTTTTCTGAAAATTTCAATTTTTTTAGAAAAACCTTTTCTTCCCATGGCTTTAAAATAGGTGGAAATGTTACATCTCTAGGTACCAGTACTCGTATAACCCACTTAATTAAAAGCCCCTATGCACAAGATAATCGGGTCATTTTCTTCATTGTCTCCTGTGTTGTTTCCAGCATGTCGAGCTGCATTCAAGGTCATTTCAGTAAAAATGAAAACAGAAGACGCCGTACCTGCAGGAGCCACTCCACAACCAGCAATCTCCAGAGAAGCGTTGGACCCGGTATGGCTTAGGCCCTCGAAAATTCCGAAGACACCTTCTCTCGTAATCGTTAACAAAGTCTTTAGAGCGGCAACGCTGGGCATAGCTTTGCTCCGTTCTTAAAATAAAGAGAAAATGTTGTACGAAAGGGATGGAAATTTTAAAGCGAAGAATTGAACGGCCTGCGACGTCCAACACTTACTAAGGTATTCTTTCACTGCCAAGGCCTGCGAACGGGCTAAAGTCTTCTCTCTCGCCACAATCGTATTGCCGTGATAATGCTGGAGGCCGCTCAGGGCGTTAACTTGATTATCTAAAAAGACAACGACAGGTGATCAGTGTTCCCAATACGATGGTTCCGGATACAGCAGAAGCGATTAAGCTGCCCTAAGGATAGGTATTTTTACGTTTATTGTCCAAAAGTTAATTATTGTTATTGGTGCTAATTCATCAAAAAGAACTACTAATAGTTATAACAGATTAAAAAAACAAAAACAAGACAAAAAGGTATTATTTCAGAGATCAGGATACTTCGTTTGGTTTGGTTTAACTATTTAGAACTCGTAGATAAGCGGAATGACCTCTCAGTAGACATATTAGGGTTTAATACTGTGAGGGTATGAGGCGATATTAACAAAAGGTTTAAAGCCTTGCAGATGGTAAAAAACTGGAAATATATATATTTGGTTTTGCCATCAAAACTATGTTCTTATGTTTAAACCAGAAAAGCATTGTTTTGCATGATTTCAATGTCTAGTCTATTCCAATTTCTACCAAACTGGATATGACGCCGCTATATAAAACGATTAATAATAATAATAATGAAACAAATGAAGGACAGGACAGCTACTTACTTTTGCTTTCATCTGATGGTTTAGAGTTCAACCTGTGGTGCAGTAAAGCAAGGGACGCAGCGCCATTGATCTGGCTGGCGGAGTGAAGCATTGTTAACGTACACAGTCCGTTGTCTTTCCCTTGAACGAGGAAGAAGTAGCTGCAATGCTCCCCCTTCAACTCCATACCTGGAACTTCACAGAAAACCAAGAATAAAATAACTCTGGTTACAGCCAATTACACAATTCTTGCTAAAATGCATGACCATTTATACACAAAACAGTACTAACGTTAGTAGGACTGCCACAGATAAAACAATTGTATGCAGAAAGCATGTAAAGAAAAATACCACTATTATCCACAACTCCATATTTTAAACAATGATAAAAGGCTTCCGTAGGGGCTTTGAAGGCTTCGAGGACTTTTGGAAATAAAGGAACAGGGCTCGCTTTTTTATTTGATGGTACATCTTAAAGTCTAAGAAATACGGAAAAAGAACATGTAGCAGGTCTCTTACCTTTAATCTCTTTGGGTTTCCTAGACATGTATTCCCTCCACTTTTTAGTACTCCGTTGAAGGGCAGGTGGAATGGGCAGGCTGCATACATTACAGGGCAATGTAAATATGGCCCCCACCTGGAACATTAAATAAAAACGCTAATAAAAAAGGCTGCAGAACGGACACCATCTTGTTATCCCAAATTCTAGATATATTTCCGCTCTATTCATAAAGTGTCGGATACAGCAGGTTAGCATTAAAGACATTTTGTTCCCATAAACTTCCTTTATCTGGAGACTCGGAGGCGGCCATTGTTGTCAGCCATTGTTGTCAGCCATAGAGGTGATTCTATATGGCAAACCCATCGTTAACAGTTAATGTCCTTGGGATGCTCAAACATTTGCGCGCCCTGATTAAATATTTGATCGCTGTAAATTTTCATATAAACACAATAATAACACCAAGGTCATGTCTCCCCTCTTATAATAAAATAGGCAGGGTAATTGTTTGTACTATGGCATGGAGATTGCTAACAAGGACACCCCCCCACAAAGCAAAGGACACTCAGACTCGGCAAATTGTGTTCTAGAAAGTTCACAATTTGTTACAATACAACGTGTGCTCCTGCAAACAGTGCTCATCAATTACCTTTTCATTCAAGGAGCACAGCTGGTCTAACATGAGCTTGGATTTTCCACGCACACAGTTTGTCGTCAGAGATCTAGAGATCCAGCTAAAGAAATGTGTTCCTTCAAACATAACGCCCGCTGTAAATCACATTTCAACTGCTAGCTTAACATTTTCTAATGGCAGATATATAAGATCGCACTGACCATAAAAAGAACTGGGAAAATATCTACATATAGGACAAAAAAAGGCAACAAGGCGGGCAAATAAGAGATGTGTAAATCCCCGATACAAAAGCTTTTAGTGTCACTGTGAAATCAAAGTACCCCAAAACACTCAGTGTTATAGCAATTGTTAGCGCTGTGAAGTGTTTGGTTAAGAAAATAAAAAGGATACAGTTCAAATGAAACATTTGATATAAAGTAGGAAGGAATTTCTGAAGTAGCCACCATCTGAACAAATTCCAGCAACGATCCATAGTAGTGAAAAACCTGCAAAGATACAAGAAAAAAAACAAAACTATAATCATATCAGCGAAGTAAGAGCATCTGTGATCAAAGGGAACTTTACACAATACTTTACACGATTAAACCGACTGGTCCGTCTTACCTCTGGAAGTAAAGCTCTCCGGGTCTTATCTGCGTTGTTCTCCGTAACACGGTTAAGCCTTAGGAAATAGGGCTGCTCGGTGCCGTCTGAGACAGATCGTATACAGAACTCCGGGAACTCAACCTGAGAACTAAACTAGAGAATTGGGGGAAATGTTTTATATAACACTACCTTAATAATCATCAGACTGCTATTTCTAAACTTAATTAGAAAGTTAAACAAAATCAAAGTTTGTCTCAATCAGTATAGTATTGGAATCTCACAAGAACCCGGCGGCCGTCACCTTCTGTACCAGTAGGTCTTAACATGTAAGAATCTTATCGTCAAACAGTATACTGTCAGTTTTTATTGTTATGGTTCCCCCTATTCTAAAAGTGCTAAGGAGTTGCTGGTGTTCTATAAATGGATATTTTAAAACTAGTATGTACACGAAGTTGAATTAAAATGAAATAGCACAATTATAAACATATTAATAAAATGCCTTTCATCGCCCCAAAGAGTTTGGCATCTTAGAGCAGGAAATGGTTTACATTTAAAAAGTGCAAATATTTCAGATACATCTCCATATACCAAAGCAAACCACAAATAATATTTTGTAAAATAAAAGTCTTACTTTTCTCTCGCTTATCTCAACGGACCCTCTCCATAATTCCTGGGGGTCGATTGATGCGTTACACGATCAGTTGGCAACGATTGGCCAGGTGCGGACAGGTAATTTCGCAATCTGCTGCCATCTGGGAAAGATTATTATTGTAAAGCGCTCTTAACCTGCATGGTGTAAAATAATGTGAATGTTTCAGTTGTGTCATTTAATATTATTCTTTTTATTTATATATATATTTTTTTTAAGCTAATGTGAATGTTTTGGATCAACACGAATGTATCCTCTGTGTTGGTGAAATATAACTTTAAAAATGAATTGTTCCATGTACATATATAATTGTTATATAAGATAATATATATATATATATATATCAAAACCTTAAACTCTTGTGTGCCCCGAGATTTTCATTTTTTAAGATTTTGGGGTTTTTGTTAAATAGTTTCCGATTAGACACATCTATCTGTGTTTCCATATTGCTTCAAATCACTACAGGAGTTCCGTATAATGTGTAGAAGGGGACTTTGCTTTACAAGTTAAACATGGTTGAGATATAACACAATGTTTCGTCAAACACTATAGAAGAGGTTTCTCTTTGGCTTAACTGCAGCGCAGTCCATCGAAGCAGCAGCAAAGTCTGGAACGTGTCCGTTAATTAGGAAGCCAAACTAAACCTTACCCTTTGTGATCTTTCGTCACGATGGTGATTTTGGCAGAGTGCCATTCCTTTAGATGTTTGATGGCACCAATCGCAGGAATACAGTCCTTCAATCTCGGAGCCTCTGAAGATAGTAAGAGGACATCGACCAAAGCTCGCCCTGGAAAAAAGAATGAATCGATCAAAATCTCCCAACCCCTAGCATATTACTATGTGCTACGCCTTATGTTTGTCACCCCATTCCCTCAAGATTGTAAGCTTGCGAGCCGAGCCTCTCCACCTAATGCATCGGTTTGTCTTAGTCTGTCAATTCTCGTCTTGTCAGACCCCTTGAATATATGTATTGTATTAAGAGCTGCGTATACTGTTGGGGCTATATAAATAAAATAATAATAATTAAAGGCATAAACATTACAGCAAAGGCAACATATCCAGTAAAATGGCAACAAAATCTATGGTCAAATATAGACCCGCGCCTTTTCTCTCTGTCTGTAATCAAAGAAGACGTCTTGCTAGCTCCTCTGTATTATTTGTCCAAAGCTAGTCCATTTAAATAAATGTATCTGCTGAAAAAGAAATAAATAACATTACCTGGTGCAGGCAGCTTGTCCGATAGCTGGTGAAGAAGTTCTGCGGACTCTTCAAACAAACTGAGCAATAGGAGGAAAAAAAACAACAAACATGCTTAGGCCAACGCTATAGAAACATGTAAAAATATAAAAAGCACTACTGCTTTGGTTACACTTTTGGAATGATAAACAAGATGTTTAAATACTTTGCCTAGGGGATATGCCTATCACTCTTTGCCTCTTAATTGGTTGTCCATGGTATATATGGAATGTTTATAAATGATCACAGCGTAAAAGTCTTTGGTCATACTTGGCTTGAGCAACTGAATCCCGGCTGCTGTCATCATCCTCTTCTTCTGGATTCTGAAGGGCGCTTAAGCATTCTTCAATGGAGCTTTGAGCCGGGTCTTCTGCATCATCAGAGGCAGCGTCGGGGCTCAAATCCTCCCACTCGGAGCTAGAAAACTGAGCAGAAGACAAAATGGTCAAATAACAGTAAGGCATAATCAGAGTAAAAAAAAAAAATAGGAAGGTTTGATGGATTTTTACCTGGAAAGGCCCATGGATGGCCTGAAAAGCACAAAACCACCTTCTAGAGACTGGATTTCCAGTTAGTGAACAGGCTGGGGGAAAAAAAGGTATTTGTTAGGAAATTTTATTCTCAGATTCACATTTATAACAGAACAAGAAGCTCGAAGCCATGTCAGGGAACAGGGTCGCACCCAGAGGTCGGAGGAAGATAAGGCAAAGACATGAATCAAGATATGAAAATAGTGCCTGCTGCTGATTCCCAGGAAAGGTAAGAAGTGCAACGATTACAAAAAGAAAACCATCCTATGGGGAGAAACCACTGCCACGATCATTTATAACGTCTGCATGTGGATGAATTACTAGTCCACGCAATGCTATACATTCAGAACAGGAGTCTAAGCGGCCATTTTGGTATTTTAGGGGCCCCAAAGCATCCACCCATACAGAGCAATACAAAACGGAACATTTCTCGTCATTTAAACGGTAATATTTCACCTGGGAAAGTCTTTGTATATTTGGCGCTGTATTCCTTCAGCTGGGAATAAATGTTCTGCACAAACTCGAAACCTAAAAACGAAAAAAATATATATTATTCAAACATTTTAAGGGCACAAAGACAGCAGAGCTCGCAATCTGTGATAAATACCCCAATGCCGTATACATTGTGGGTACGTTGAGGCCATCTTTCTGCACGCCGCCGGTTATAACCCCAGGATCAGGAAAGCCTAAAGTTTGGTAAGGCTGGCTGTGACATAATTCCCATGTTTACTCCTCATTTTACAAATCACATCATCACGTCAAGTCTTTGCAAGCCAAAAAAGTTCACGTTTAATGCGTTTTACTCAGTCTTGGGTTTTTTTGTTTATCCTGTTACATGCATGCTTACGATGCACAGGCTTTAAAATCAGTTCAAAACCCCTTATATAACGATCCTGAGAATGTATTTAATAACTCATTTAAAATACATCACACGACTTGTGTGGAGCGAACACCGAGCTAAACGGTTCTTGTAACCACACGATGATCATTGGGAAGGTTGATCGGGTTGGAGGACATGCTGCGCTCATGGATTTGCTTTGCCGGGGATGCCGCGCTCATGATTGCTTTGCTGGGATGCCGCGCTCATGCGATTTGCTTTTGCCGGAATTGCCGCGCTCATGGATTTGCTTTGCCGGATGCCGCCGTCTATGGATTTGCTTTGCGGGGATCCGCGCTCATGATTTTGCTTTGCGGAGATGCCGCGCTCATGCATTGCTTTGCCGGGATGCCCGCTCATGCTTTGGCTTTGCCGGGGATGCCTCGCTCAGGCTTGGTTTGCGGGGATGCCGCGCTCATGCTTGTTTTGCCGGGATGCCGCGCTCATTGCTTTTGTTTGCCGGTGGATGCGCGCTCATGCTTGTTGCCGGCGTCGCGCTCATGCTTTGGTTGCCAGAGGATGCTGCCGCTCCGTGGATTTCTTTGCCGGGATGCTGCGCTCGTGGATTTGCTTTGCCTGGATCTGCGCTCGTGGATTGCTTGCCGGATGCTGCGCTCGTGATTGTTTGCCGGGATGCTGCGCTCGGGATGTGTTTGCCGGGAGTGCTCGCTCGTGGATTGGTTTGCGCGGGATGCCTCTCATGGGATTGCTTTGTCGGATGCGCCTCATGGATTTGCTTTGCCGGTGGATGCTGCGCTCATGGCTTTGCTTCTTGGACGTGATGCCCGCACTCATGGCTTGGTTGCTTGCAAGATGCTGCCCGTCTTTGGTTTCCGGGATGCTGCGCTCATGGGCTTTGTTTGCTGGATGCTGCGCTCATGGCTTTGTTTCGGGATGCTGCTGCTCATGAGCTTTGGTTTCCCGGGATGCCGCACTCCATGGCTTTGGTTTGCCGGATCTGCGCTCATGGCTTTGGTTCCCGGGGCATTGCTGCGCTCATGGCTTTGGTTTGCCGGGGATGCTGCGCTCATGGATTTGCTTTGCCGGGGATGCTGCTATTTGTGACACCGGAACAGGTGGAAGGATGAAAACCTGCTGTAGGTATTGATCATGCTGGGGCTGGGAGAAAGGCTTTGTCTGGATGTCCTTTTAAAACAGCACCTGGGTACCCAGCCTGACCTCCAGCATGTAGACCCCGGGAATACACGGGGGACGCCGGATACTCTGTCAGCTCAGTACCTGGAGGGACGAGCTTCTTATCCCGGCCGCCCTGCAGCCCCTTCTCCCAGCTGACTAACAGCACAAAGCGCTCCATGCACCGGGACGGTCCGAACGCTCAGTCCAGGCCCGATCCGCTCTGCAAGCACTGAGCTCCGGGAAACCGACTGCGTCGGTACCAATATCCAACTACAAGCCGGATATACCCGGCTCTGACAAACGGTACAGTCCGGGAATCCAAACTCCGCGCCACACCACGGACTTCCGGCCTACACAGCTGTCATGTGACTGGCGGAGAGCGATAAACACCCGAGGCAACAATACTTATTTACGACGCCTACAGCAAAAATGATCCCTTTAGGATGTAGACATTGTACTGGATACCAAATAAAAGCTCTAGCAGTTGCTCCGATAAAATGGCTCCTGCGGTCAGACAACATTAGTGTCTTATGTACTTAGATCTCTAGTGCATTAAACTACTAGCCACTTCGGAAACAAGCACTGGAACACAAAGGTTCCGACTGCCTATTCCATTGCTGTTTTATTTAGTTAGGGGTTATTATGTGCTTAATCCGCTTCTTTATTAAGAGAACAGAAGCGTGCAGAATCATGGTGCGTGAGCCCAATGATTTATTCCCCCCTCTTGGTTTA
>VKOC01005433.1:0-43216 GCA_009364415.1 Spea multiplicata | reverse complement strand
GAGAGGGTAGATAGTGAGAAGGGGGGTAGGGAGGGAGAGGGTAGATAGTGGGAAGGGGGTAGATGGATGGGAGTGAGGGGCCCTTAACAGATTCTCGCACCGGGGCCCTGAGGTTTCTAGTTACGCCCCTGGAAATAGAGTCAAGTCTAACACTAAGGCTTTGGTTGTTGGGTAGATTATGGAATTCTCAACTGTGATTACATGTAATGACAATTAGTGAGGTGAGTTAAAAGAGAAGTCAAAGGCAATTTAGTGTGCCATTAGCAGAGAGGTGGTACTGGAATACAAAACAATCCATTACCAAGAGATCATGTATAGTTAGAGAAGAGCAGAAGCCCAAGTACTGAGGCACCCCAAGCAGAAGGGTGAAACATATGTTCAGAGAGGATAGGATTTCACCCAAAATAGAGCTGTGATTTAAATATCATAAGAATCATTGCATTTTTCTAAGCAATCAAAAGTACTTGAGAAAGTATATAAACCATAACTATGAATAAATGCATAAACAAAAAGAAAAAACAGCAGAGAAATATTAGCCCTAGAAAGTATAAGCTACTGGTTAATACCTCCAAGCCCAAGCCATAAAGGAATGATATTTGTCATTCTTAAAGGTCCTAGAAGCTGGCATTTTTCACTCATTCAGATTATACTTACATTATAGAAAATTGCAATTGTATTATGAGACAAGATTGTACATTTTAAACTTCCTTCAAAGAACTTGTTTTGTTTTCTTTCATTACTAATATTAAGATAATATGTTATTTACTTCAAAATGTAACATGTATTTTTTATCATCCCAATGGACTGTGTTTAGTAAAATACTACAGAATCAAAAAGTAAAGGCCTTGAAACGAGTGTATTAGTATTCTGTCGATAATCTGAGACACAGGATTGCATTGTTAGTGAACTCAACTGGAATAATTGAAACTATCTTGTAGTTGTTCCCATATTCTGTTCCAGTGACTGAATGGATTGATCCTAAAAAGATAACATGAATGACAGCAACCGGTTTAGAGCATCTTTTTTTTTGTGATCAAAGATTGACCGAAAGGCTCTCTCGTTGCATGTTTTCCCCATGCTATGCTCCTGGAGAGTCAATAGATCACAACCTTTGACCTTGCAAAACAAGTGACTCCCATGGATGTTGCATTGAAGTTTGCTGCTCTACTTTTTCTATTGAAAATGTTACTGTAGTTATCATCTTAGTGGAAAACATCTACCATCCTTATTGCAAAAAAATTTAATTTAAACATCGAGAGAGGTGATTTTCGTTTGCACCTGGCTACTGTTTGTATAATAATTCCCCTTTGGATTCCCTTTTCCCTCTGTTTATTTACAACAGTCATATGTGCCAGTAATAGGATTTGTCATTGAATCACATGGGAAGACATTTTTGTTGATTTCTGATCCCTGCCCGAAAGAGCAGATAAAATAATAGGTGTAGAATGTTTTCTAGAATGTATATCCCCATGGTGTTGTGCATCCAAGAAAAGATGGCAAACATGGGAATAAATGCCCCTGGGCTGCTCTGATTTAAATATTTTGGGACCTTACTTTTTTCATATGTGCTGTCAACAGGAGATGTGCTTTGGCTGCTTTATTACTAGGCCATTTGGTGGGACTTGCCCCTGAATGGAGCAAGACCTCCCCTATGAGCGTCCAGTGAATCCTTAAATAAAGGAGGTTGCCTTGTTTTGCATCTTAGGCCACATGGCTGGTAGACTTATGTGCTGCAGATGATAAAAACCATAGTTAACAGTTTTTGTGAGTGGGTCTCTTCAATGAGGCACTACATAAATAAAAGATAACAATAATAATTATAATAAGCATATTTAATGTTTATGTGTTTGGTGCTGAATTTTTAGTTGAGAAAACTGTGGTCCACATCATACATTTTTCTTACTAATTCAAGATGCTGTCATTTTATTACATCATTTAAATGCTTACAATTTGACATGATTAAGGTATTATTCATTGGAAAGGTTTTGCCAGTATGAGAAGTAATGTTTCTAATGCTGCATCGAGGTAAAAGAGTGTTAAAATTTTCACTAGCCATATGCAGACGATCATTGGGGTAATAGCCCATGCCTTTACTTTTTCCTTTAAACTGTTTTAGTACAGGAGGAGCGAGCTTGGCAATGCTCTGAAATGACGTCTGCACCCCTCTGGGTTCCGAAGTAAATAACCAAGGGTTAAGTAGCAAGCAGTAAAAATTACGCATTACAATTTATGACCCATGTTAAATGCAGTTCAGCAGTTTCTGTTACAAGTGGATGATTTCAGCACATCTTAGCAGTTAAGCACTTTTTTTTTTAGTGATATCGTATTATAAAGTTCTTGGACAAGAATCAGCTATTTACGGCGGATTTAAAGATCTGAAAAAAAATGTAGATACATAAATTGAAACGTCAATCTAAAAATTACATTTTCATGACTTCTGCCATCAGTGCAGACTTTAACAAATCACTTTCAAAGTGGGGAGTAATATTTAACATATGCAAAGTTATACCATATGGAATATGTTAGCTGATGAAAGCACCAACGGTTCTTGTGAGAGTTAAGTGTTTCTAGCTAATCCAGAAATTCAGGAAAAAACTACAACCCACAACTGGGACAATTGCAGGCAAAGTGTCAGTACATCGATACAAGTGTCCATAAAAATGTTTGGGGAATTTATTGAAGCCTATAGGCATTTAATGATGGCGCTATATAAAACAATAAATAATAATAATAATAATAATTTAGAAAAATGTCCATTACAAAAAAGCCCAATGATGCCTATGCCTGCATCAAACTGTAGAGGAAGGTCTAAAACAACAATACTCAACTGTACTCAACAAGCTCATGTTGAAGTCATAAAAGATGAATTGCTGCTTAGATGTGAATAAAACAGCTGCTTTGAAAATATGTAGTTGAGTTCATCTGAGTTGGCAAGTATGTCTTAACTTCTGTTCGTGTTATTGTCAATTTTTTGTATTGTTAATTTTAAATGTCATTGTTAATTTTCACTCGACTCTACTGTAATAGCAATATAGAATCTGCTGGTGCTCTATAAATAAAACGTAATGTAAAGTTGGCATCCCGAGTTGGATGTAATCTTTTTTTAGTTGTTTTCCAGGCAGACAGCTAATTTAATTTTCGACAGTCCATTTGCATATGCTGAAAATAAGGACTCAAATAGTGAAAACTTTAGCGCTGTCAAGCCGGTAGAGCTGTTTTTGGACAGGACCTCACCAGCAACAGTGTTTATAAATATGTGAATTTTTTTGCAGCTCGAAGTGGCTCGACCGTCAAACCAAGGTGTCAAGTAGAATAAAAGGTAAAAGCTGTCGAGTTGACTTGCATGTTGACTTTACCCAACTGGAGAGATGTTACGTTTCATGTTACTTGTGTGAGTTTGCATTAAACAGACAACTCGTTTCAACTCGACCTTCCTTTAAGACCTGCTGAAAGAAATATTCAATATTTCTTTATACAGTTTTGCTCTGAACTAAAGACCATAAAGTAGCCTACATAAGTATCTCTAGAACACTGCCCAGTATATCCTGCAGGCTCGAGAGACTTCTGCCAGGTACCACAATAGGTATAATGATCCAAACCCATAAAACAATTACATTTAATGTGTATATTGCAAGATATTGTAACCTCATTTAGCGTGTATTCCTTCCATTGCTAACTCTTGCCTTCCTTTCTTATGCTTGGCTACCATTCCCAACATTACATTTCCCCTTGTGTCTATTTATTGTTACTGGCTCCATGCAAAATCTGAACAGTCTGCATCCATAATGAGGATTAGTGTTAGGTAAAAGGGAGAGCTATTATCTTCATTACACACTTCATATATATCCTCGTGAATGAAAGGGCATTTGGTTTAACAATGCAGACACCTCTAATACAATACTGGTCTTAATGTACAATGGGTGGGGTTTTCTCTAAGACTATGGTAAGATTTTTTTTATTATTATTATTATTATTTTATATTCCAGCTGGTTAGATTTCCAAATCATTTAAGAACTGGCATATGATCAGCATGCTGAATAACAAGAGGAAAAGGAATTGGACACTTTCACATAGGATGTATGAAAAGTTAACTGTCAAGTAATGCACTTAGGGACTATTAAGAAGCCAACATCTGGAACAGTTGATGAATATGTTGCAAGACAAAGGGATGGAAAATGAGTAAGATCCAAACTAGATGATAAGATCTACATAAATATACTTAGTGAACCTACAGCTACTTTAGAGTACAAGTGTTCTGAATGTGTAAGTGACACGATTGTAAAGCTTGTTAAATTAACGCACACAGTCACGTAATATTAGTGCTACTAATGTTTCTGTGCAAAAGTGGATGTGTTTCCTGTAATGAAGACCATTAAGGCATCAACTGCACTTGAGAAAACATACTTTTGTATCTGCACAAATGTATCAAGGCTCCTTAAAGAAAGTTTAAGACTAATATTTTGTCCATCATTAGAGTGATAACAAACACCTTTGATGAGTGTTGTGGCACCCAAAATGGTATGGGGCTTTCCCGGTGTAATAAGAGTGTTATTGGTTGTTTAGTCATTTATCATGTTCAACGTTCAGAAGCTGTGGGCCGGCTCGGCCAAACACTGGGATTCTTTTCAACCTTGGAGATCAACACCTAAACCAAGTTAAATGTAGACTCAAAATAATTTTTGGAAAGGTTGGTTTTCCTTCAAGTGTTAAAATTGTTGGTTTTGCACTATATATAGCCTCAACAAATGAAACGGAATCAGAACACAGAGATGGTACTTGGTAAAACGACAACAAAAAACCCCAGATTGAACAAAGCTACTTTAAGCAACTTTTTTAAAAAGAATTTTGCTTAGGAGTCAAATATTGCTTTTTGCATAAATTATACCATAAAGGCTCATTTAACGCAGCCTAACACTGCAGCTCAAATAATAGGACCTTCATTAGAAATGTGTTTTTGATAATATCGTTTTTCTGCCTTCTTACATTTACTAGCTGAACCTCATTTTCATATTGTGCCATTGCAAAACTCGCTGTTTTAATTATTTGTACAGGTACAGTATTTCTTTTTTTGTTTTTCAACAAGACAAAAGTGACTTTAGTAAATTTCTATTTCTAACTTAATATAGATATCTAACATCAGAAAAAATGCCTTGTTTAAAATGAGTTTTAGGGATTGTTGGCTTCCACACCAACTCTTTACTAGGCTCACAAAGCTTTACAATGCACTTTATTATTGTTTTCGTTTGAGGTGAATAAGTTACTCTTGCTCCTGCTCACATCCTGGTCCTGGACATAGTTTTGTGACAGTCAAGTCTGATTGTACTGACAATGTATCTGCATGTGTTTCATGTGCCACCAGCAAAATCTTCCATTCCGCACAGGCAGACTTCTACAATCTGATCGTCCCTGGACCCATCTAGCTATGGATTTTATTCTGGATCTTCCACCCTCCGAGGATAACACCGTCATATCGGGGGTGGTGGATCATTTTTCTAAGTTGGCTAAATCTATCCTTTTGCCTAAACTGCCCTCAGCTCCTACACTGTGAGAGCCATTGTTAGTGTACCTTGTTTCTGATCAAGGCATCCAGGTTCCCGCTCTGTTTTTGAAAACATCTTGTTTGGAGATGGGAATCTCCCTGGCATTATCCTCGGCTTACCACCCCTAAACTAATGGCATCACGGAGAAGACGGGTTCTCCAGCTGCTTTACGGGTCATGATCAGTCTGACTTGACCCAACTCCTTTCCTGGGGTGAATTTGCTATGAATAACGTCTCTCAGAAAGCTTGTAAATCTCTCCTTTTTTGTAATTTTGGATACCTCCCTTCTCCTTGCCCTCCTCATTCATAGAATCCTCAGTTCCTGCAGTGGACCATTACATTTCCCAATTGCCAGCTCTCTCGCATACTGTTCAGCAGGCATTGTCCAAAGCTATAGTGTACTATGACCGACAGGCTAATTGTGGTTACCTAGCCCTATCTTAGTCCAGGTATGGCAGTGTATGTTAAAAAATATAAAAATCAAGGTTCTATTTAATAAGCTGGCTCCTCATTACATAGGGCTGTTCTGGGTTCTTTGTCATATTAATTATGTGGCCTATTAATTACTTTTCCTCTCCCTACCTGCAACAAATTTACTAAGAGTACTACCCACTATACACCTGTGATGGTAGATTCATATTTGGAATATGAAGTGCAGGACATATTCTGGTATACAAAAAAGTGTTGGCACCCCTCTACTAAGGCAGTTCCATCTGGAGAGATGCTTTGATGATCAATTGGTGGTGGGGTAGGAACTTGTTCCTGTTCTATCAAAGCTCTGTCACACTCTACTCCCCCTGCCACCACTCTACTAAGAATTTTTTAAGCCACTGTGACATTGCATTTGCTAGCTATTAATATAACCAACAGGACATTTCTTTACACATTTGTGCAATTTATATACACCCTAGTGAGCTTCTTATGGCTGTAGAACCCTGTGATACACTCATACCCAGTCAACAGTCTGAGCTTCTGAAAAAATGGAGAAATGAGGGAAGGACAGATGGATTTTGTTTAACAGGGGGGACTATTGTTTAATTTAGTTTAGAAAGCCGATGAAAATTCTGAGTTTCCTAGAATTTCTAATTGCTTAATGTTAAATTGTTAGATTGCCTTGCCTTGACGGAAATGCTGTTTTATTTTTGTGGTTAGCACACTGACTTTTTAAAAGCAAAACGAAGTACTGGCTCCTGTTTGAAGTCGGTTTTGTTATTTTCTAAACCGTTTCCACCTGATTTGAGGATCTCCTTAATGTACATTCTGGGCCGTGATGTATCTTAATAATACTGTCCATCTGGACAGATTTGTTTCAGCCTTTGCTTCATTCTTTGTTGCATGGAAGAAAAGGCCAATATATATTTGGAGCTCCCAGAGATTTGTTTTGTTATAAAAAATGCAATGCTTTTTTGCTGATCAAAGATGTAGAACATCTGTATGTTTTTTTAATGATACCAACACATTTAAATATGTATGATTAAATATATATGATTGGGTTGCTGTAGACTCTGGCTCGAATGCTTCAAAAGACATTGTTTTGGCTTTACAAAGAATGATTTCATTCTTTTGTTTCTGTATTCAGTTGATTACCGTTTCCCATGCCGGACATTTACAAAAGTTATTTGTCTGCATACACCTGCAAACAATAACTTATATATATATGTTGCAGGGATTTTTTCGATTTCTTTTAAAAGCCCAAATGAAATAAAAAAACTGAGGTTTCTGATTTACTGTAGCATTTTGTAAACCAACTCCATCTATTTTCATACTTTCCTTTTTATTTTATTCCTAAAAATATTTTAATCTTTAATTATATTCTTCTGTCATTGAAAAAGTTGACGGACCCAAAAACTCAGAACTTCTAGATGTAAGTATTATGTCTTGTCGTGTATAGGTAAACATAACATCTTGTCATGTAAAGGTAAACACAATAACATCTGTGCTTAGTAGTTTAGTATTCCGAGAGCCCTCTCCTGTTAGTATTTAAAATGTAACGGCCTTATGTTTTGGTATTTTAACTTCCTAGTCAACATAGTTAATAGTTTGTTTGGTTTCAATAGCTGGTACATATGCATTGCAGCTTAAAGGGTCACTCATGTGGACCATCATGTGGACTTTAGTGCTTATTATAAGAGGTCCTTTTCAATGTATGTGGTATTCCCTTTGCAGCTTAAAGGGTCACTCATGTGGACCATCATGTGGACTTTAGTGCTTATTATAAGAGGTCCTTTTCAATGTATGTGGTATTCCCTTTGCAAATGCCCAATGAGTTCTGCCGAATCTCCCCATATGCACGTGCCCCTTTCTCCATTCCTCAACTATTTTCCGTGTAATAGAAGGCCAAAAACAGCTCATATGTGATTTATTTACCACCAGTCAGCCCCGCTAGCTCTGCCGCATGCGGAAAGCGCTTCCATTGGTTTCTTCAGACCACCGAGGAGGCAGGGAGCTTATCTTAGCTTTGCCCTAATGCAAGTGCTTTTTCTTATTTCAATGATGTAAATGTAAGTACTTTTGTATGAATTCTTCTTTTGAGAAGCTGTCTAGGACAGCAAACTGTCCCTTTAAAACTGCATAGTGAATATAACATGATGTGAATAGTCTGCATTTGTGTTTTCCATCAAAGTTGCTGAGTATGTATCTACAGAAAAGCTCATTTTATAGGAAGATAAATCCAAGTGTCTATCTTCAGTACATTCTATTGTTAATTAATCCTTATAGCTGCTTCTTATTTAAAAAAATCAACGGAATAAGCCAACAGATTTATCCACTTGTTACACAAAAAGGAATTTAAGGTTCACGTGAGGCTACACAAAGCTTTTGTAAATCCCAGAAATCACTGTGTTTCATTCTTTTGCTTTCTTATAGTCTATAAAACATTGTATATCCTACTGGCAAATGAAGTAGACGGAGAATTAACCTCACTATCTCAGTTGTGGGTGATCTGTAATGAAAGCACCTATTTAGAAATAACGGATAATTAGAACAGTCTCTTGATTATTATTGGCTGGTGTACAACACCAGGAATTACTACTGGTTGTGATGACATTTCTGGCCATATTTTTGGTTGTTGGGTCACAAAGGTATACTTAAAAGGAACATCACAGAAACATATGTTCACAATAATGTTATTAATCTGATAATAACATATGTTTGGTCTAATTTTTTAAAGCTACATGCTCTGTATCACACTATTTAAAAACACAAAATTAGTCTTGGTCTCAAGTGCTGCCCCATTCTTGGAGACACCAATGAGTGTACACGTTAACTCTCGTCCTTCTACCTACCTTTAGCTCACCTTCCCTACTCCCTCTCCTGCTTTTGGACAATACTTATGTCCAGTACTATTATCCAATACTTAGGTTCAACAAAATTATTATTATTTTAATTTATTTATTAAATTAATTTAATTGATCCTATCCCAATGATGCTCATTTCTGTTAAAATCAGCATCAATAACAAATGCATATAGAATAACCACAGAAATGATCTCATTATTATATGAAGAAAAACATATTAAGTAAACCGTTGTATCCTCAGTTAATTGTCAAACAAGGCTGAGCTCAACAAATTTCATTTGTTACCTCAACACTGCTAGCCCCAAGCTGTATAGAAAAAAAAAATGTTCTGGTGATATATTGGTGGGAACAGCTCACAATTCCGTGATTTCAAATTACCAATCGTTGTACAAATTGCCTGAAAGCAAAGCAGCACAGAAGTTTTGTACAATGTTTTATTAAGATTGACTAAAACTCAGGAATCACTCTGTCGTTATAAATCTTTGTCCCCCTAATAATAGCTTGAAGCTTGAGAAAAAAAAGCACATTAAATTCACTGAATAAGTTAATGGGCCGTGGTAAATCCATTTCAAACCCACTGTAGGCTATCTTCCTTAGGAGGCTAAAGTCTGAATAAGCAAAAAAATAAAATAAAATATACAACCACGCAAGGCCACTGACAGTAAATATCCTCTAGCAGAAAAAAAAGATAACGTTTAATTTGCAGAGATATTGCTTTGCAAAACAGTTAATATCCTTCTGGTTCAGGAATCCTCAAATTTTATTAGTATTTGCATTTTGATTTTGTAATTCAAGGGTTTTTCGTTATCTTTTTCACATGTAATTTTATTTCTATGTTCTTACAGCTACTGTCTTCTTATACAGTTAACATTCAACCTTTGCAATATATATCCACAATTCACTTTTCCACATAGCTTACTGTTGACAAAATGGATTTTTCCCTTTTTTTTTATAAAAAAGTAAGAAATTCAATATTAACATTACCATTTTTGAATGGTTACATTTGCAAAATTGCGTTTTATTGACATTACTGTTTTTTTTTTGGGTTGGCCAGAGTTGGCAAGATTGAACATTTACATCTGGTGGGCTCATTCCCACCAGGATCAATTGTAGGACTCTAAACTTTTTTCTATTAGTAACTGAGCTTATATGTCAGAGTCGTCACAGGTTTTTACCTAACTATTAGAAAATATCACAGTGCTGGTGAAGAGTCTAGTCAGCTCTGAGCATTGAGTATTTGCCGAGCATCAACTATTAACAATCTCACCTTATTCAAAACCATCATGATAGTGGAACATCTAATCACAATTCCATGTAAGAATGCTATATTCCGATAGCCTTAGCTAAACCATATTAATTAGAGTAGGCATAACACAGCATATGCATTTTACGTTATATTCTTGGGAACTTGCCAGGTTTGAGTTGAGTCTGGGTGAAGAGCTGCTTTCTTGGAATCCATGTTGGTTCCCCCAACCGTTGCCCGGTCATGCCCAGTTCCCATTGAACCCATTCTTCCTTCCCAGGTTCTGCTTAGTTTCCACCTAGCCTCCCCAGGTTGAGCTCCAGCTCCAGGTAGCCAAGTTTATGTAAAAGTGTAGCCAAATACACAGAGATGCTGATTACAAATACCAGTCATGGCAACAATACATGTTGCATGCATCAATCACTCAAGTCTAATTTCACTATTCTATTTTTATACAGGGGAGGGTATAAATGTCTCATTTTCAAAGACCCACTCCTGCCATTTAAAGGGACACTAATGCCCTAATGGACGTTGCTTTTCAAAGACTACAGTAGTGCACTTTGATTGTAAAGAACCTTTCATCCACGTCAAAATTAGAAACCAATTATTTGTCTGCTAACTGTACCCAGCATCATCATCTAGCTTCACATTGAGTTTTCACCTACCCAATCAATAACCCTTATTGTCGCTACTTATTGTTACAGGGTTTCATGACTTAATGTGGAACTGTTCCTGTCACAGCTTCTAACAGAACTTATTGAAAATATCTATAGCTTGTGATTTTTGTTTACCAACCTGTGATTTTGTTTTGGGGATGCTGAATTTAGAATCTTACTTAATGGAGGATAAAATGTGTGGCTCATCGTAGAACTAGAATAATACAATCAATTTCCTGCCCCGAAGTTCTCTCCCTTCTCACCAATCCTTACAAAGGCCGCCTGCACCAGTCATTAGGGGAGAGCTAAATTAATCGGGAAGAATACTCATGCAGAACCCGAGAAAGGGAAGCATGATACATCCCCCATGGTATACACATAAGGCAGATTTTTAATACAAATATATTGCTTATATTTGTAAAAACCGTTACATAGGGCTGTCTTTGCAAGGAATCATAAAATGTTGAGTGTGTAAAACTGTTCATTTAAAAGACATTAACATTAAAATTATCAGTACTTCACAAACTTCCAATGCCCATGTTTTTGGCTATGCTGAAACAGATTATATCTAATGCAGTAAAAAGGTGAAAATATAATAATTTCCAATATCTGTCTTTAAAATACCTACATACACAAACACACATGTATACATATACACTATTACACTCATAATGCATTCTTGTTGTAACCTATGTTTAAAAGTTTTGTTCTGGTTAAAATAAATAACGTATAATACACACAGAAAGTGATTAAAAGACCACACAACTGGGCCATGGTCAAGTAAAGTAGGTTTGCCAAACACAATCTTATGTAGAACATATTACAAGCGGATACTTAATAAACATAAAATACAACAGACAGTGTCTGACTTTACAGGGAACTCTTAAAATTTATGAATAGCACATGGTAAGCAGAGTAGAGTATTGAATCTACTTAAAATACCTTTATTAACAGTAGAGGTCGATTTATTTAAAGTTCAATTGAAGCAATTCAGTTTACATGAAAAATATGTTTTTATTTAAGCTAAGAGCATGATTTAAATTTGAATTAAGTTTGTTAATATAGAAAAGTGACATTAAAACTGCTAGCCACTTTTATATGGTATTCAGAAAACAATTCAAGACTCTAACTACAGGATTAATGTTTTTAAACTGTATGTGCTTCTATGGGTTAACCAAAATGTGACCATACCATCTACTTCAGGAGAATGCAAAACCTTGCCATTTGGCAGATATTATTATAACTCCCAATAATATCAGCCTGTTCTGGCTATTTAGAAGGTTTAGAAGCAAAACCAAACATGAGACCAATTGAACCAGTCGACAAGGGAGCACTTTCTGCCTTCAGTCTTGGGGCAAGCCCGCTTAAGTGTGCCAGTGGCCCAAATACATTAAGTAGACAACTCTCCAGTTCTAATGAATACATGATCATTATAAGGAAAATTGAAAATGTGTAATTTAGCATTGAAGTGGTAAATTGAGGTTATAAAGCAGCTTAAAGTCTTTTTTCTTTAAGGACTCCCTGTGGACCCACTGGAGCTTCGAAAGGCTGGTTTCCCAGAGCTCTCTCACTGCTACTCCTTATATGAAGCATGAAGGGTGTGTGTGTGGCTATAAGGGGCCAGGGTTAGCCCTGGTTAGACTACAAAGAGCTGGGAAGTGGGCAAACATTCAAGGTTCCCCTCTTTGGAAGGGACAGTCCTTATTTTGGCATCCAACTCCCCCATCCCTCTTTTCCCAACTGATGTCCATCTCTTGTATTAACTCAAAACGTTTGCTGGATATGAGTGTATCACAGTGTTCTACATCAGTAAAAGTCACACAAATGTGTATATAAACAGCAGAACTTGTTTATATTTAAGTTGGGTAAATTAATTACATTCTTCTTCTTCTAAATGCCTTACATGGTTCTAGAGTCACATAAAAAGTCTTAGTCAAGCTCCACCCCTTAGACACACCCCCTTAAAGAAAGGTGTCCCTTTTTGGCCATTTGAAATGTTGGGAGGTATGACATGGTCACAGAGTGCCTGTGACCAAACACTGCACTCCTGCACAGTAGGCGAAAGACCAGAGAAGCATTGCGAAATCTGTAGTTCTGGCTCTGTCTTCTAATCTGGCATTGCGAATAGAACACAAAAAAGGAGGAAGAAACAGATTCTTCTGCTCAAATTAAAGAAGCCTGGGGTATAATCCCCCATCCCAGCTCACCCATACTCAGAGTTATTATGAGTCTATTATGCTGTTCTAATTATTTAGCAATATTTGATTCCCTTCACGTATTTGCATTTGCATGTAATATAATGCTGGCTATGGTAGTGGTCCTGTTGTTTTAATGACTTAATTCCACCTGTCAGCCATGTTTATCCACAGGTGGCTGAACAAAAGAGGAAACAATACTATTTTTATCTTGTTGTTAATAGAGTGCATGGCAGGGTAAAATGTTAAGAGCTATGCACTTCCATCCACGGGAGAAAAAGAAGTGTTGCGGAAGAAATAATAACTTCCAACAAGTAACAAGACTGACGTTAACAAAACACCTTGACAGAAAATTGAAATAACTTGATTTAAACCTCAGAGCTTCTAGTACCCAGAGAGGCGTTAGACACACGTTTATATAAATCGTTCATGTTTCTCATCATATTAGAATGACATCATATTAGAAAGGTCCTATTGTTACCAAAGTTTAACCTAACTACAGGTATTTCGGACACTGGAAAAGGGGAAACAGACCCACAACAGCGACACCATTAACATCTGCAATTCCAGCAATAGTCACAAGAAGAGCAGGGAATATGAAACAGATACTAAATTTGCCATTCATTTTTGCAAGATGATACAAAATCTTGTATTTGCTCCCAATATGTGCCAGGCTTGGGGAGTCTTCTTTCAGGGCCTCTCCTTGCCCTGGGAGAACAGGGAAACCTCCTCTCCCCTCAACAGTCTTCCTGATTACAAGGCTTCAGGGAGGTTAAATATTCACTTTCTGCGCCTGTTGCAGCCTTCATGAAAAATTCCAAAATTGATCATGCACACCAGGCTTGGGTGTCCAGTCTTTTGCAAAAGTGGAGTCTGAGTATTGGCCCATCCTGCTCTCCACACATGAGATGTCCTCATCATCATGCACAGAATCCCCATCACCCTGGGTACAGTGCCGCACCTGATCTATTAAGGGGACCTTTGGCATACAAAAACAAAAAGAAATTTTAAATATATAATTCAAAATGTTTTAAGGAGTATTCAGTTTTTCAACACTAAAAACTGCTGATCAACATTCTATGGAAATAGCTGAAATGGGAAGTGTTTAATTCACAGTGCGCATATAAATATTTTCCATAGGAAAAAAGTAAATTCAAAGAAAATAATTGGAAAATTACAAAAACAGCTAAAAAGATGAGTGAAAGGTCAATGGCACTGCATGGTATGGCTTCGTGCTTATTACTCCATTTGAGCCAATACGGCTAGTAATCTTTGTCAGCTTTCATTATATGCTGTTAAATACAAAACACCACTTTGCTTTTAAAATCCAGCTATCGCTTGGTAAAGTTATAATCTCATATCAGGGGTGATTAGCAGAAGCTTTTAATAGGATCAACGTGTATTTATTTTGCTCTCTCCTTTGGTTAATTTTGCATCTTTTCAAAAAGATGAAAATGGTTCTAGTCTCGATTTAGATCTCTTCTTCAAACACGCTGACGAAGACTGGATCCGCTTTAAAGCGGCGGAAGTATAAATCATGCAGCGCAAATGTTAAATCCATAATTCCTGAAAACAAAGGAATGATTAACAGTCTTTCAAACTCAAACTAAACCTTAAATGTTAACAGTGTGATTATCTACTTAAATGTGACATTTTTATAATTTTCCGATGTGGGAGGATAATTGTTTTGTTGACTAAGGAAATTAAAAGAACACAATCCATACTCAATGTGATAGTCTAATGCGGTGTTTATTTAACATCTTTACCCAAGAGGGTAACTATTTTACGTAAAAGATATGTCATCAGTTGTCATGGTTGCTCCTTTGGGGATGTCCAACATCCTTGTAACCTGCTTTGGTTTACACCTTGAATTTTAGTATGGGCAAACACAGTCATCGGGCATTGCATAGTGGCCAAACCAAACACATGGCTAGGTAGATACAAAGGTAGAAGAGGGATATCTCTGAATTAATTCATATTTTTCAGGGAGAATTCTCATTGCTGTTCTAGTTTATTATTATTCGTTTATTATTGGGTTTTATACTCAAACAGAATTGGCTCTAGGTTTTTACGCATTCTGATGTGAAACAACTTCTGGAATAAATCCTGTGAGGTTTATACTAGCTAGACAATGAGCAAAACATTCCATTGTTCTTAAACACTTTTATTTGGGGTACATACAAAAATGGTTCTTGTCGACATTGAAAAAGTGGTATTGTCATCATAGCAACCAGCAGAATGTTCTACTGTTTGGACTATTCCGTTGGTTATTATGATGATACGACCATCTTCTGCTGAAAGACCATTAAACATATGGTGACCATTCACACTCCCTGTGAAATAAAACATCCTTACATCTGAGCCTCTGGCCCTCTGGTCTTAGACTTTGAAATATACTACCTATTTGTGCCTTGCTGAATCCCGTCATGTATTTAAATGCTTCTATCACATTTCCTCTCCACTCCAAAAAGCTATAAATTACCTGTGCACGCGTCTCAACTCTCCACTGGTGTTTATGTAACATGAACTGCTTGCCTGCAAGCGAGTGATCATTTCCCAACAGTTCCTATAAATTGGGAATTAAACACAATTGGTGCAAAATGGTTTGGGGCAAAATGTGTTAGTTGGAGGTATTCCTTGTACCTTAAAGCACCATAAAAACAGCTTAGTAAACATTAGCCATAGAGTACATCAGTGGTACCTACTGTTCTATTCCGACATAATGTGATTGTTCCTGAGCAACGGAGCACATGTTTTAATATAAATAAAACCTGACAGGTCAATGAAAACCTAGTACAAAGACATGAATATTTCCCAGCATGGTAGTGAGGATCATGCACAGCTAAGAAGCTCTTAAGGTTTTGATTTATCCAGATATGCTCAAGGTTTTGACAGAACCACAAGTCACTGTTCCAGATATGATCATTATCCAGGACAGATTTCTCATTCAGAAGGAAAGTATTTGGGCATCTTACAGAAAGAGGGCGCAGACTACCGGGAGTTTGTATTTTTTTATTATATATATATAATATATATAGATAGCGAGAGAGAGGAGAGTCATCGCACATAAACTGCTGGCAGCTATATATGATAGGAAGAGGAGACAGACATTTAGCAATATATTGAAATTAATCTATAAGACTGTTTATAACAACAACTATATTTTCATATGGGTGTCTTAAAAAAAAACAACAAGTAATATACAATGTAAAATGTCTATAAATATGGTTGCCTATATAATAAGAATAAATAATAAAAACAAAAAATTATAATTAATTATAATATGATCTTCAGTGAAGCACCTAGGGGTGTACCTAGAGTATTTGGCACCTTTGATGGATCCTATATTTTGCACTCCCCCAACTTTAAAATGTAAACGCACACACACTCTCACAAGCTCATTCACTCTCTTACACTGTCTGTCTCCGCCAACCACTTCCATGTTCCTGTCTCCTTCCCCGTAGCTCTGCTTCTTCTCTTGCCTCTTTTGTATTCTCTCTTTATCCACTTCTCATGCGGTACCAGCTCAGCTGACAAGGCCTCACCGATCTCTTCCTCAAAAGGGAGGAGCCTCTGCGCACACACTCTTCCTTTATTGGAGGAATGAGGCTGTCCACGTTGTGTGAACACACGTTGTGTGGCTCTGCTCTTTTGGAGAAGTACTCCGGGAGGCCTGATCAGCAGAGCTGATACCGGAGAGAGAGGTGGGCGAAAAATGAAAAGGCAAGAGAAGGTGCAGAGCTTTAAAAAAATGAAGACAGGGTGGCGGTAGGGAGACATTCAGATAGAGGGAATTTAAGGGGGACTTGGGACCTCTATTTGCCAGTCTGGCAACCACTCTGCCCCCCCTAAGTATACCAAATACCGGCCAACCAGGAGAAGGGTTAACCAGAATCCCAGCTAAAAAGAGGAAGTCAAGTTTCTTGTCCTAGAAAAGGAACCCCCTTAAAAATATAATAGACTCAATAGACAGTGCTTTAACCTAAAATAATGATAATAAATGAATATATGCATCCACAAATAAGACAAAAGTAAATATATAAGAACAAAAATTAAGTAAACTGAAAAATAACACAGCTTGACCAGGCACAAATATTCTTTGTAGGTAAAGTGCTTTAGCTTTTTATTTATTGGGGGTTTTATATCTGTATCTATCATCCATTGCATTCCATTCCATTGTACCTATCTTGTAAATAAATATTTCTGTTTTTGTTAGTATTTTCATGTATTCTTCTTTTTTCTGTTTACTTAATTTTGTTCCTTTACTATATATATATATATATAATATATATATATATATATTTGTCTTATTTGTGGATTTTATATTTGATTATTATTAGTATTAGTAGTAGTAGTAGTAGTAGTAGTAGTAGTATTTTAGAGTTATTCTTTTTGTTAAGTTATTTAACAACTTTTTTTGTAGAAGATTTACATCTAAAATAGTGGGAAATTATGAGAACAGAATATTGAAATGTAAGGTAATCGTAAGTATAAGTAACTATTTTACCTTTTAATTCTTAATTAATCAGAAGGTAGATAAACAATACCTCATTTATTTGAAAGACAGATGGGTTGACAGATGGAGGGATAGACTTCTATGAAAAATACTATATAATATAATACTCAAACCTGATACACATGGGAGTCTAGACTATAACAGCAAGAGATCAGTAGCCAGAAAGCAAACAGTTTAAAATAACAAATTATATAAATGTAATAATTAATTACAAATTCGCATAGTTCATCAGAACCAGAAAAAGCATATAAGTATTTCTAGTTAGAATCTGTTTAATATAATGATTAGCAAAATAAAATATACGCATGCCAACAGGGGTATCCTGCTTTCAATTCACAAATGTGCAAAGCACTGAATTCTAGGCGGACACATAACACTAAAATTGTTTTCAGTACATTGCAATAATTGTGTTATAAATATCAATTATTGTAGGTGGTCTTATGGGTTCTAAGCAGCGGGTAATAGCATCTGCTTATTGTAGAAATCCCACATTGTTTTTTTCATTAGGGATACTTATTAAAAATGGTTATTTCACAGCTGTTTTAGTTAATCATGGACACACATGCATGCTTTCTGGTCTTACTGGCTAAAATGTAAACTAGTTGGCATTTTAATTCTCCTGAGATATTTGTTCAATAACATGGCCGACTGCAAAATAAACTTATCAATTTATGTGAAAGGTTTAATAAATTCCAGTTACCTAACTATGGATTATACAGGGTCATCCCAGGTCTTCATAATGCATAGAGAAGTTGATGGGTTGAGTCTAAAGCTCTTCTGCAAACTCATCTATAAATTCTGCTTTGTGAGTAAAGACACAGAATCGAGTGGAGTTGAAGGCATAGAAACGTATTAATATATTAGCTGCACATTTGAAATAATTAACATTTTATTGTCATTGAGATTTCTTTTTTTACTAAGGTGACCGTTGGTCTCTATGATCACTGTTCTACTCTTGTCAAATGCAACTTAATGGAGATGAATGAAAATTGTCCATAGATTAGCTTCACTCTAGATGTTCTAGACTGGGTTCTCTTTAATGTGGGGCAAAAGGGACAACAGGCATAACAGTCAGGAGGTAGAGGTTTGTGCAACCAGTGAAGTGGGCTTTGCCAATAATGCATCCTGCTTTAAGGCCTGCTTATTGCCTGCTGGTACAGAGCACAGGGACAGACTCTCAGCAGCAGGCACACACAAACTGTAAATGAGGAAACATGTCTGATTAGGCTGGTGGAGAAGGAACCTGGTTCTAGTACATGTTGGTGTATATCTACATAAAGCTGGGATCTTTATTATTAATGCTTCTGAGCCCCCCAAACACCCTCCATTTCTATACTGCACCATTTCAACATCTCAGCTGCCCCCCTCTATGCTTTGAAAGGCAGGGTTCGATGATTGTATATGAAAATATGCTTTCTAAATGGAAAAACAATTATTTGCTATAAGCATTATCTTAGGTATGTTCATAATGCCTTTCTTAAGCAACAGACTATTAAACCTCTAATTTTATGTGATTTCAATATTTTGTTTCATTTAAAACAAAGGAACACTTGCATGTGAACTTGGAGCTAGAGGAAAAAATCCAAACCCCAAGGATAGTTTTGTTCATTTCTAATTTTATGTTAGGATATACAAAATATCACTGAAGTTTCACATGCACATGCACATTACCCACAATCTCCGGAGTGGAATTACTTGTCTTTACATATATTACCTGAGTTCCTCTGCAGTTACGCTAGCAGTTCCATGTGCAAATTATTGCAGTTTTAATATATCTTTACTAGTCGCTTGAGAGGGAAAATAATGAGAAGTGGATTAAGATTCAAAGATGATTGTTTTTAGTCAACAAAATAACCAGAGCCAGGTGGGGAGATATACATGACACCAGAGACCTTTCCTCTTGGACTTCTCTAATGCTGGGGGACCTTGATTCCATAAATTAACTAACCTCTCCATTAAGTTCTTGATCTCATATCCCAGCTAGTGTTTCTCTTCCTCTGAAAGAGTTTTTCTTCCTGTGTTTTGCGGAATCTCTTTATGTGCTTGGAAATGCCAATCATACTTCTGAGTTGGCTCATTGTCTCAAAGAATGGAGAGAAAAGCATGTTGGATCCATCAGTAAGTTTATTCCTCAGTTTATCGGGCCAGTAGTGCTCTGAAATGTTTTCTTATTGAAAGAACCCAAAGTCCTTAACTCATCATGTTTCAGTGCGTTTTTTGTCTGAGTTGCTACAGTGACCAGATTATATATAATAATATCGGTGGGTCTAGTGGCAACATTTTATTCTTCTCCTGTTTGGCATAATTGCTTGGGCTCACAATTCTTCTGAAGAACCAAAACACAATGATAAAAGGATTTTGAAGAATCTGTACCATGACAAACACATATAAGAATCATTTTTCAGGACAACCCAAATGTAAGCAATAAGTCTTGCCATTCATCTCATTGTTATCCCAATTGTTTCATTTATTGACAACACTGATCTGAGGAGGGAAAAATAGCTATCATTTTCTTATAAATCTCCTGTTAAAAATTCTGTTTTACTAATATTTTAATGGGATAACAAAGTCCCAATAGCCCTTTTACTTGAAGCATTAGGTAATTTATTTACAATGAATCACATATTAAAACTCTTTCGCCTTCTAACACTCGCAAGATTAAAATACACACAAGATTATGGTTACATTCCTCTTAGAAATTGCCTTGAAAGCGTTGTTGACTCAAGGAACCATGGTGCTTCAGTACAACAAACCACATAAATAAATTATAAATAATTAGATTAGACTCTAGCCAACATAAAATGTACCCCTGGGTATCAAAGTTCCACTTGAGGTAGATATGGAAATGCACAAGTTCCTCTTGTCACAACACACAATATTATCAGAACTCTCCAGCAGAAAAAAACCTCCTCTCTACCTTTTCCAAAGTAAGCAAGACTACATCCAAACAAACAGACGGCTGGAACATGTCCTAGCTGTCGGAGCCAAAATAGCCAAACAGAGCATGCACGTTGAGCAAACCCTGGATTATCATCTATTCGAGCAGCCAAGAAACTTAAGACCCGACGCTTCAGCTAAAAACCATGTGAATGTGCCATATGTATTGTGTCTGAGTAATGTTAATAGCAAACAGAGGAAAGCTTTCGTTTCATCAATGGTACATTAACTAAATGCATTTAGTCAGCAAAAAAAAAGAAAGACCCGACTTCCTATTACTTACTGTCACTGTTTTCAAACAGATCCCAGTGTCTGTAATATATAAATATGACTCCAATGACTAACGAGTAAAAAAAAGCAGATGATGACAAATGCAAGTGGTGCATTTAGTAATACGTCACTCATTAGTTAGACATACAGGCTCCTATATGCCGGCTACTGAAGATTTTAATTCCTTTTTGCTTAACCAGTTGGTTGCTTGAGTGTCATGAATACTTACAGTTACAACCTTGTAGCACCTTGCTTTGGGTGAATATGCCCCAAGCTATACATTTTTTTAATTCATATTCATGTTTATTAGGATCCAGGGATGTTAACCTATTATCCCACTAATTGGGCTCACAGAGGATAAAAGTATGAGCTCTTCTGTTATAAAATTCCTGCTGCCTGTAGCAGTAGCAGCAGGAAATTCTTTTCTGGGTTAAATAATTAACTAAAGTACAAATTAATAAAGAGGTGATGATAAGAGGACTTTTGAAACACTAACATACTTTAAAGATTTGGCTGTATGCAATGGATGAATGGAACCCACACATAGTCCCTTACGCACAAGCATTACCATTCTAGAAAGAATAATTTATTCCTACTCCCATTTTAGAGTGATACCAAGCTGGCATCCACACGTTTCAGAGTCAACGCCATATGCAATAAAATGCAATGTCTGTAGGATTTTATAATCCAATATAGTATTCTGCCACATTTATGCATTACACAGCTACACCAATTCATGTTTTTATTTGCACAGTATTGATTTGATTGTTGTATATGACAACCATTTATTCCTATTGATCCTATTGCACAATTCTGTACACAAACAGAAAAAAAACCCGTGGGAATAAATGGGAAGAAAAAAAGCGGAAAAACAAAACAAAACAGTGACCTGATGATCAGGGCACTTGGTCCCTTTTAGCTACTAACTGAGTAATGATTTATCCTCTGAGCTGCTATCCAAGGAGGCAGCTGACATTTAAGATCCTAACTGAAAGAGCTCAGGGCCAAGCCTTTGATGTGAAACAGTATGCTAGAGGTTGCAATGTGAAGCCTGCTTTGCCTGCTTCTCTTCTGTACAGACAGGGTCTCCTTATCTAAAAGTCGACACATTTCCCAGTATGGTCACAAAATACGGATCTGTCCAGGTCGCTAAATGTTCGTGGTGTCATGGAAAACTAATGCAGAAAATGTTAGGTAACGCCATGTGTCAGGAGAAATGTGTGAGAAAATAAAATGTCTCAGATAGAAGATGAAGGGTGAAACTTGTCTTCTCTGTAGAAAAGCAATGTGTGAGGGTCATAAAAACAGAAAGATAGCTTTCTTCAGGTGGAAAAGAAGGCACGTGGTTAAACCAGCATTTGTGAGCATCCACAATAACATGGGAAATTGGGTACTATCACAAGTAACATTCTAGTTGATAAGAAGTAAAGCTTGACAAGCCCTTATGAGTCATTTCCAAGGTTTTCAAATGCATATGGGTTTATTTACTAAAGGAAGAGTTGCCAGTTCCTTATAAAGGGCCAACACTGGTATGTTTCTCCAGCATAAATTGCTGAGCTGGCCCAAACTCAACGAGGAGACCTTGAACAAATCTCACTGTAGTAACTATATATTTTACATGGCATTCAAGCTCCTTGTGCAGAGGAGGTTCACTTTGGGTTGGACCTTCATAATGTATAGGGAAACCAAGAAGTTAAAACCAAAAGCCTACTCTGAAAACGTCGTTAATGAAAAGAACCCTTAATGTTAGCAAATTTGCAGGAAGAGAAACGCATTGTTTGGCAAGACATTGACATCTATACATAAAACAAAATAGAAATAACTCAAATACATCCAGGAAATCAGGAGAATTATACTTTGGTTCTGCAGAACAGGAGGAAGGATGAGAGACATAAACAAGTCATTGATTTCCTAGTCAAGGAATTGTCTCGACAGATAAGTAAAGCACAATTTGAAGGAAGAAAGGCAAGTGACAGGTGTTTAAAACAAAGATTTGCTACACTCTATTGTGCAGTCCAGTAATCTATGTTTTTTAGTAGCTATAAAAAAGGACAAGTTAATGAAACGGATGGGGTATGAGAGAGCATAAGAACTCATTAATATATTGAAACACAAAAATGATTTATTAAAGAAAAGTTAAGAATTTATTATAACAACCGTATTAACTTAATTATTATAATATCATAGCACTTATATATGTGATTAGTGGGATTTCTCTCAATAGAACATAAGGAACTTGGTATTTTCCTAAGTGGGTATAACTTGAGTTTTGAACCTGTATTTTTTGACTATGTCTTATCTAAAATGCCATTATATTTTTTTTTGGGGGGGGGGGTTTGAGTAACAAGATACTTAATGCCCATGAGTGGCTGATCTCACCAGATTACCTGTTACAATGGTGCATTACGCTGGCCATGCCAGGTAAGTTTCTCCTGTAATAAGGGGTGAGGTTTCTTTAGTAACTAAACCCAGTAGCATTTATGTTTACCTACTGACCCTACTACACCGATATCCATTTGTTGCCGAACTGTGAATCCATTTAAGAATGTTCACAGGTCTTTTTGTGAGTTGATCCCATTGTTTCTGCTCTCTTCTTTTTAAATCTACTACTGTCATCGCTTCCCAGAAGACACAATACATAACAGAAACAGATTTTGTGGTCCAAGGAGAAAACGAATAAATCATCCCAGCAAAATTTTAGGGATCAAATCTAAACTACATAAGACAAAGGAACAAATGCAGCCAGAGGATGTGTGAAAAGCACAACAGAGGCCAAGCTACGAACGATTCAGTCATTTTTAGAAGCCAAGTAAAACAAGACACAATTAAACTTAACCTAGCTCCTCACAGACTTTTAACGTTCTCCACTAGAGACGCTGGGTTAATGAGAATGTTTGTGTGTGGTGCGATTAGGGAAAAAGAAAAGACAATTCACAACTATGCTAAACTTATTCTAAGTGATGCTTGTCCCTTCATTAAGTTCGCTCATTTATACCATTGGACTTGAGCAAAGCATTAAATACAGGAATGTTTGCTGTTCTTCTAGAATTATACTCAAGGGATACAATCTTGCCAGTACTTTCAATTTCGTTAAAAAAAAAAAAAAAAAAGATCAATCAAAACAGTTGATAACGAAGGAAGAGAAATCCAGAAAACCTGTAGGATCATCTGTCGTGACGACTGAATAGGATACACTTGTAAAAAAAAAAAAAAAAGTGTTTTTATCATTTGTTCTATTAAGTACAAAGTAAGTGGTTAAGACAGATACTGAAGTTGCCTTTAACAGCACATGTAAAGGAATTAGAAGAAAGCTTGAGGTATGCCTTAAGCTATCTTAAAAAATAAGTAATATGCAAAAAAAAAAGATGGAGTAAATAGGCCAATCAGTTCTCGATCACTATCTATGTATCAATGTTATGGGTTTACACAAAGAAAATGAAAAACATGCAAAACATAGAAAAATGGCACATCAATCTTTGAGATTGTGTCAGTTTACCCATATTTTAAAGTTCTATGTTCTAACTACATAAACCATGTACTTGTGTTTGTATATGAAATAAAGTATACCCACTAAAGCCCTTGTTAAGATATCTTTGCCGTATTGTTACGTTGCTGATGGTTGTTGATTCGTTCAGGCAGCTGGGAGAGGACAACGTAGAGAACTTGAGGACAGGAAACGCATTAGATAATACTGGCTCTTTCACGGGCTGCAGTCGATAGGTTTGTGATATATTCTTAATCCTAACCCCAAACGTCTCCAAAACATGTATGTTCTTGAAAACGAAATGTCTCCATAACAATTACACCGAATGCCAAACTAGAAACAGAAGCCATATTTAGTATCAATAATTTAGTCAGTCGATAAAAGCAAAAAAAAAAAAAAGGGCCAGGAAAGTTTCCTTTTAATACTGATAAATTGCTGTGATTCTGTATATACATGATAACCCCCTGCCAACCAAAATGGAGACGTGCCTAACACTGAAGAACTGCTTAAAATTATACCCTGTATATATCTTTCTACATGACACGTTGGTATCTTTCTTGAGTGTACTTGTTTCTATCATATGGTTTCGTAGCCAACGATAAAATCACCACCAATGTCATCTTTGATTGGGAAGCTTTCAGCTGCCACAGACACTTAACTATTTCCAAGCCTTGAGCAGTAAAATTTTCAGCTGCTGCAGAGCTTCTTCAAAAATATTTTTTGATAGCTAGGAATTTCCCCTTCATTATCAGAAACGGTGATATGTGAGGGCTACATATACCAGTGATATTTAAAAAAAAAATGTTCCTAAAAAAAAAAGTAAATACAATTGTTAGTGCTAGTCTTACATCACCGCTTTACCATTTTGAGGACCTGAGAGTCTGTATTTAGGCAGCATTTAACCTGTTCTTAGAAGCGGCTGTGCACCATAGAGAAGATGCATTCTGACATAAGGATCAAAATGTCTGATCTGTAATTCATTGGCTGAGCTCTAAAGATAAAACACTTTCAATTTAAGAAAATCATTACTGCTGAATTCCTTATCAAATCCCATGTTTTCTTTGATCCTATCTTGAGGAGGAAAGGAGACGCGTCCTTTTTCTCTGTGCCTTGAGCACATGCCATGATATCTGGTGGCTTGTCGGATCACGTGGAGAGTACAACGTTTTGTCATTATGATGACATGCTGGATGTCCCATGTTCCAGTGGCTGGTTTAATCATGAAGCAATCAATTATACGCATCAGCTTAGAAGAAGGTCATATTGTCCATCATCTAAGTTACCTGAGCCTTCCCCGTCCAGCTGGCTTCTCATTTCTGTATAGCTGTCAAATTATCTCCAAATTGGTTCTGCATGTGTAATACAGTTTGGGCACCAGGGTAGTCCTATTAAAAGTATATCCCATGGGCAGTGGCCTGTTGCACAGAAACATTCACACTTAGTTTAGCACAACACAAGCCATTGCCCAAATGATCAATTAACTTCCAGTGGCTAATTGGGTCTGAAGCATGTACTTGTAAATTAATTTACTTAACCAGTCCTTGCTTTCTCTCTGTTTGCCGAGTAATTGGAACTACGGAAGTTTAGTAGATCTTTTTGATCCTTGTTGTTCAAAATGCACACGCAACAGTTTACGGCGAGATGAAGAGGTCATTTCAGTTTAGTGTGGATTATATAAACAGATCGTCTGCACCAAAGGGTTAACTCATTCAGTAGCAAAGGGTTAAATAAGGGACAGTCATCCCTCTCAGGTGCACAAACCATCCCTGAAACTAAAGAGAGAAGCACCACTGGGAGCTTAGGGTTGCTTGTTTTACTGTCTTGGTGATGGGCTGCTTACAGTAGAGGTAATACCGTTCTGCGTGGGTTCTGTTTTTTTTGTTCGATTACTTATATTCTGTAAAACACTCTGTAACATCGAGTAACAAGTATGATAAATCCAAGTTAAGTATTAAAGTGTGGGCTTCTGCAAGGAGGGCTTGGCTGGTCCTCTGAAGTGCTCTGAATCCTTTGGAAAAAAAATAAGAATTATTGTGGCTCGCAATAGTGTTTTATTTTAATCTGACTGTGGAGGAATTGTCGATTTACTAAAAGGCCACCGTTGAAACTAGCTTTTAATGTTGTTCCAGGTTGACAAGTTGCTATTGGCGGCAATTCTCCACATGCGATAAAAACCAAATTCACAGCGCATCAGTGCCAAATGAAGTCCATTTCAGCAGGCAAGTTCACCACTGAATTACCGACTGTCACTGGATCACTACAGGAATAAGTAGGATTTGGCAGCTCTAGCGGGATTTGTAGGTAAACCGGCTGCCAAATCAAGGTTCATATTTACCACCAAAGTTATTCTCTGAAATGTGCTCTCCGTACGACGAACACTGCTTATTCTGTAAGCAATGGGATAACACTGCAAATCTAAGTGGCTAGAAAAAGGATAATGGCTAAATCAGCATTTACTTAATTAACCCAACTGTATATACTAACGCACGCTCACTGTAAATAACCTAACATCGCATGCAAATACTCAAAGACATTATCAAACTGTACACTGTAGATAATGTCTGTCTTTTAGAATAGGCATGAAAAACATAGAATATTAATGCATCAGTGGTATAATGTAAATTAAAAGACTGCAGACTTTACATATAAGAAGAACTACTGAGGGATCGGCTGTTTTGACCAAATAGACTGTACTCTTGGGCAACCTGCTGCAAGGTGACTCTCTTGTTCCTACTCCATTGGTTGTGCCTCGACGGACCAATGTATAATACATAACAGTTAGCTCAGCTATAACAGTTCTGATTATTGCCAAGGGGTAATCAACACTGCAGACTGAAATAGACCAGTAATTTGTTCAAACTATGGCTAGATGCACGGAAAGGCAACAACACAACCTAGGTGGACATTTCATTAAATGCCCCAAAGGTGTCAATGACACAGACGCTTTCACCAGCACTGGTCTGCATATCCAGCCACCGTTGCCTACCCCTAGCTGGATAACTACCTTCAAACACTGAACTGGGTATCCCTGCTGGACATGATAAAAAAACTTTGATTATATCCTCTGCAGCAAGATGATCCAATTAAGTTCTTTATGGCAATGATCCAGAAACAGTTTTAGGATAGTGCTATGAAACTCCAGTGCTTGTTGGCTGCATACATATCAGGATTTCATGACAACACCAAGTAAATTGCTTAATGCTTATAACATGTTAAAGGGACACTCCAGCCATTATATACACTAATTTATATGATAGTTAACTGCTCCCTTGCAAAATGCATTAGCCTTCTTTCCATGCCCCAAGTTTGGCATATCTCCTGCTTGCCCTTGTGCACATATGCTACAGTAACCACCAGGGCCGACCCTACCATGGAGCAGAGTGGGGCAATTGCCCCAGGCGGCACTTTTTGAAGAGGCGGCCCTTTGCCGCCCCAAGCGCCTTTTTTTTTTTTTAATTTAAGCGGAGGAGAGGGGCGCAGAGTGGTTTTCACTTATCAAGTTGTGAGTACCCGCTCGGCGCCCCCCTCTCTCTCTCCTCTGCAAGCCCTCTAGCTCGGTCTCGGTGCCGGCTTGTAATGCTGAGTGCCTGAAAATAATGTCATTTCTGGTGCTCAGCAGTAAAGCAGTGCGCACCGTGGCAGAGCAGGGAGACTCGTCGCATGACTGCTGAAAGGTAAGTGCAAAGGGGGAATAGGGTAGATAATAGGGAGGGAGAGGAAGGGTAGATAATGACCCCTGGCGTCGGCAGCGGGGGGGGGGGGGGCGTCATTTTAAACTTCGCCCCAGGCGGCATTATGTCTTGGGCCGGCCCTGGTAACCACCTACCAGTACCAGCGCCAGTTCTCAAAAGACTTCCAGGGGGGTCTGACCACAGTGCACATGCTCATAAAGCGTTTTTTTTAACTGATGTTGTGGCATGTTAAAAGCATATGTATTTAACCAAGACGTATACTTAATAGGACATCACTATTGCACTAAAGACATGATATCTGACATATATGCCTACCAGGCTACATGTTAATGAAACCATCTATTCATTTTCATCAGCAATATCTTGTAAAAGATTGAACATCACGTTTTCTGTGCTATTTAAATTTAGATGCAAATCCGAACAAAAATATAAACAGCTCTGTCTAAAGGCTAATTATGGAGTTTGCTTTATTAATAATTATATGTTTTTTCTGTAGACCCAGGGGTTATATGTTGGTCTGGGCATAATTAATGCAACTGCATTTCTGTGGTATTGGCTAGAATATTAAACGCTAGTATTAAACGCTAAACTATTAGAACGTTTTTAAACCAGAATCATAAAAACAGTTTTGTTCTTTAAATATTTTTATACAGAATCTTTTGTATTCACTTCAGTTCTGTAGTTCTGAGTTGAGATTCTATAGATATCTTATTTGTATTTTACTATGCAATGCACTGCCCTCTAGTGGACATTTGCAGACATAATTTTTTATTTAAAAATATCGTATAAAAAGGAAAAACACAATTAACCATATTACAGGACAGTCTAATTCAATAAAGAGGCACATTCTCAAAGATCTAGCTACATACATGGGTGACCTAATGTACTCCTTTTTTTTTTAATTAGGCCTATAAATAGTTTCTCCAATCATAAAGACTTCAACAACACTAACACACACTAAATATTTTCTCACATTACAAAGATTAAGATCTGCCTGGAACAAAATAAAACCATGACTTCACAACATGTTTATCCAAATTTTCCACATCATGGTACACAATTAGACCAATAAAATACTAGTAAAAACATACTTTTTCGTCCAGCAAGGACAATTTATAAGAAACTGTTGCCTTACTTGGGTTATTTGTATCGGATCTTAGTGATAATAGTGCATTTAACTCAGCATCACTGTGATCCAGGACCGTTTTACTCTAGGACACAAAAGGAGATATAGTGCAAACTCAGTAAAGCAGAGATGCATTAGGCAAGTGGGCAATTATCTGAAGAACGTTGGAAGAACATTGCTCTATTCAACATTCTGATCCTCCTATTATCGAACATTAACTGTTTTCATCTAAAATATGCAGCCAATGCAGAATTGGCCAGTGGCTACTTAAGATAGCTTAAGATAATTAAGGTAAAATGTTTGCCAGGTTAAAATAGTTGAGAAGAATTTATAAAACCGTGTTAAGGTTAGTATCTCATCGGGGATACTTGGTGGTTTTATTATGTTTTTTTGTTAATGGCTGCCTGTTTTTGATTGGTCAGCAGAGAAGTGTTGGTTCTTGGAGGAAACAAATAGACTGGTACACAACTAGTATCATGTATTCTGAAGTGTCTGTAAGACTCAAACTTTTTATGTTTAGGTTTTTTTGGAACTATGGCTAGACTCGGCCTTTTTGCAAAACATTAATAATACATCCCCTTCTTTATAAATTGCCATCTGCTGGATTCTTTAGATCTGTCCCGTTAATGTAGTCTTGTGCACTCACCCATGACAAACCCTTCAGACGCTATTGTGCCTCCGTTCATGCTGTAATTAGGAAATACCTACATAAATTAAATCCATTGTTAATTGCATTGTTGTGCACAAACATAGCAGCAAGCTCTATGTAGAACACTTCTAGAGGTTTGAAGGAAACGACATGGGGTGGGAGGTAGAGCCTTTCAGATTTTTTTTTTCTAATTATCTTAAAATGTTTGTCTGCTCTTTATATAATTTCTCCCTTCCCCCTTTGCTCCGATTCCCTCTGCTTCTCTTAACTCTTTTCTCTCTCTCTCTCAAGACAATAAGACTTCTTAGTGCTGCTGAAATGCCATTGATCCTTTGGCTAACGTAGAGACACACAATGTATTTTGGAGACAGAAGGATTGAAGAGTGACAGATTCGGAGGATGCCTAAAGGGCAACGGAGATATAGAAGGAAGGCAGAAAAGAACAGAAGAAAGGAAGGAAAATGAATCTGAGGGACAACAGCAAAGAGAAAGGTCATTGGTTAGAAAAGAAATTTTAAACAGGACTTTAAAACTAAGGGTGACATATGAAAAATGAAACATGCAGCAACCTAACCGTTTCTTATTTCCAAGAAAGGCTTAGCTTTAATGTGGTTAGATCTTTGACCTTCATCTACAAAACTCGCCAAGCCTTTTATGCCGATGCCTCCTATTTAATAAGTGCTCACAAAAATATGAAGCACAGAAGAGCAATTAAACTCCGTTGTAGGTAAATAGAATAGAAAGTGAGGCTTTTCATTAACAATCACGAGAGACACCAAGCACTAGTATATTTACATCATCAAGAGACTCAGAACATCGTTAATGGCGTTAGACGGCTAATATTAAGCTAGACCTTGAAATAAATATTTTGTGTAGTAAAAGTGATGCAGCCATATAAGCCTAGTTCTTTGCAGTAGGTTTTCGGAACTTTACCATTGTTGTTAACCCAGATTGGGATTCATCGTCCTCATTATGCCTATTCATATTAAACGTGGTCCTCCTTTCATTACACCCTTCCCCCCACTTTGAATAAAACAGCTCTTTTCTCACATTTGTGTCCTTTGCTATGTACAAGATCTTTGAAATCTAAGCCATAGTGTAGTTTTTCATTATTTCCCTTCCCCAGCGCAGGTGGCCCATACGTTATGACAGCTCGATCTGTCAGAATGACTGAGTTATCAGTAATCATCTGAAGGGAATGACAAAACCTGCACTGTTGAGGGAACTCAAGGGCTGATTTGGAGAACGTGGCGGTCAGCAAATTGGATGAAAAATGCTTACCACAAAGATACTGGGGTTTCCAGTAATCCTTCACATATTGTTTGGTTAATTAGGGAAATTGTAAATCTCAGACAGAATTATGGTCCTCAGTGGCTGAGCTTGACAACCCTTAACAGTAATATCTAAAAAAAGCCAATATATCACTGTGTCCTTTGATATATGATGCAAATGATTCTTTTATGTTTCCTCCCCTTTGAAGATGGGATATGTACTATGGCATGATATGGTGGAGAATTCACCAAGAGAGACAACCCTCTTCAGCCTTGATGTTTAAATTCTCAACTACGGGAGGCTTCACACACGGTGTATGAGTTGTTTTTTTCCCCATTGGAATGGAATTCTTCTCATCTTAGAATCGCATGTCCTCTTTCAGGAAATACATAGCATTTTATTGCCTTTTTCCTAGATGATTGTATCATGTGATTAAAAAAAACCATTTAATATTTCAGAGAGAGAGGGTCAGAGAGCTGTTGCCAGTGGCTAGGCGATCAATGTGATTTAGCCGTTGGGTTTTAAGAACATGGCTTGGATTCTTTTGCTGTACACTGTTAAAATCTTAGTCCTCGTCTCTAATCCAACTACTGGCTTTGCCCTTTACAGTGAATTTCAAACTCTACAGAGAGCATCATTTCACTCTAGCTTGCAGAAAATATCATTTTGATTTCATGCCAGGCCCTAGTTTTTCTCTGCGGTTGTAGTATCCCTTGTTTCAAAAAAAAAAAAGGCAAAAAACTGTAGGAAAATATTTGTATGAAACCAAGAAATAAAAAGTTTGTCTGAAGTTCACTGAATGCCTCAACCCTGAGTTAGCAGAGAAAGCTCTCGTAACTACAAAGGACAGAGTCGAGACTTTTCCAGGAGTCTGGGGTACCCTGGCTGCCAAGAGTACCAATATGTTTGAGGGCCTTGACAATTCTGAAAGTCCATATTTTCTCAGACTGATATCAGCTTTAAAATGTCAGTGATATTTTGTTCCAAAACTACCTCAGCACATGTGCAAAGAGCTCAGACCGGGTGTTATGTAGGCATGATGTGACATTTTAGTGCCACCTACATAAACAGGAAACAGAAGAAGTGTAGTGATAGTTTGGCTACTACACCAGGCACGATATATCATGGCTGGATGTAATGTACTGGCAATCATGTGATACTAGAAAAAAACCTAAACTACTTCATTAAGACAGTAAATAAGGTATTCTATCAAATACGTCACTAGTAATTACTGTTATTACAGAACAGTTTATATCTATGACATCACAATATACTGTTAATATGTAATCTCTATCACGTCACATGGCCAACCCCACCAAAATGCTTTTATAACATCACTTTAAACGTGTGTACTAATGGGGGCAAATGCTAAGAGGCATAATACAAGAGGCAAAACTAAAACAACATAACCAGTAATACATATAGTGGAATCTCAAATAAACATCCATCTGTCTTGATTTCCTATTGAAGACCGGATAGCCTTCTGCCGCTGACAAAATGGCAGCCACAGAAAGGAAAAAGAATGTAATTTGTAATTTTTTTTCATGCAGGGTTATGACAAACAAAATTTAATTACATTTGCATAAAAAATACAATTCTTCTATTCTCTTTACATGGCTTTCTGAGACATAAATAAAAGCTTTGCTGACAAATCATCAAATTGTAGGACAGAAAAAATTTCAAAAGAAAGCATAATTGCTTGGTTTTGAATTAGGCCCAAATAGTGTACAAAACTAAACCGCAAGCATAACCATTAATTATATTAAAATATGAAAATGTGTTCTTCGGTCGTAAATCTCTAGCTCAAGTGAGTTTAGTCAAGTTCACTTTAGTAAATGATTTTACTACTGGAAGAGTCTATGACATGTAGCAATACAGAGTTTTATAGACACTCAGATTGCATTACATTTATTGAGATTCTGCAGCTCTACTACGATAGGGGTTAGCGAAAATTAACTAAAACTTAAAATGAACAACAGCATTAAAACACGTGAAGACATACTGGTACGGACGGAGAAGAAGACCCTACTCTTGAGCTTGCCTCCAAAAGAAACGTGAGAAGAATAAGTACAGTTATCATGGAGATACCAGAGTAATTACCACTATTTCTATGTTTAGAAAGAGGAAAAAAATAGACCCTTGGTTTTTTGGAAGCTTCTTCTGTTACTTTACAGATTAACAGAATAGGCTCCTGGGAAGGTTTTATGCATCATTAGCTATGCGCAGCTATATTATGTCACTTACAGATGTAGCTGCCTTCCCCAGGCACCTTAAGAAAATGTAGTTGACGTTAGCCAAATAAATATATGAATAACATGACATTCCAGAAAAAGTACAAAAATAACAGAATGTAAGAAAGGTTTTCGTTACAAAATAGGATATTGTACCTCATTGATATAGGGATACATCATTGTAAGCCTACAATTGAAGATAAAGATTAAAGGAAGTTTTAAAAAGAAGAGAATTATGGGACATGTTTTAGATTTCAAAAGATGTTGTTTGATTTGTAACTGAGTACACTTTGATTCTATGGGTCCTTTTTCCTCAAATGTCTCTTCATAAACTGACTGATCTCCAGTGAGAGGTCATTCATTGTGAGTAGAGGTGACCTGAAAACACCCAGGTTATGATAAGACATGAGATTTGGGCTCTGGTTGGTAGATAATGTCAGCAGGGTCCCTGAAAAACTCTACTTGGTAAGATAAGAAATCTATGACATATGCAACATGTAATGGGTTCATTATGTTCTCAGATCCTATTGCATACAGCGGTCTAAGATTTCTTAATTCCTTGTAGAGGTAGGCAGCAACAGGCTTTGTGGTGAACGAAGAAGCGAAGGAAGACACTTCCCAATGTAACTGCGCAACAGACAACATGGCTGTCAACCTAGCCTTGTCTGTTGAGCTGTAAATTGCAGGAGCCTGACTATGATGGAAGCTGCATATTTGCCAGAATTCTGTCCCACATGGAATGCGTCAGTCATGTCCCTAGCGGACATTCTTTGTCTACATTACATGTTGGTAGCATGATGTTATATTACAACCCATGTACATTATTACTCCTTAGTCCTACCCACACTGAACACAGCAACCTTGCCATTGTGGATTTGTATCAACTGGAATGTCACATATGGGACATCTGACAAGGATGGAGTATGTAAGGTTAAAGTGGAGATGGAGTGAAACAATGACTCCAAAACACACACAGGCACCAACAATACTACATTTGCAGATAAAGCACCATATGCACATTGGATACAGGATAACCCAAGCCTTATATCATAATAATTATGACCCTTAATGGAACAAACACATACTTTTAGGGAGAGTTCAAGGACATGCTTAATTCTTTAAAACACAACCAATACCTAATTATTAGCAATGCCATTGATGTCACAAGCCATTAATTAAAAAAAAAGTCTCAATATCAGAACCAGAACTGTATTATTCATCTGTAGGCTAGGAAATGTATATTACTTCACTTGCCTTGGACTAAAGTAATATTAACAGGCTAATTAAGTGCTGGTAAAAGCACAGATCAAGATATTGTTTATCATTCCTAAATCTAATAGCAGTTCAGATAAGGTTTGCTTACCTGCAAAATCTGATTTGTAATTGAAAGCAAAATTGTACCTTTTTATGAAATGAGTTTGTCATTATTATGGTTACTACATTATCCAGTAACAAACCCAAACTTAACAAGTTTGCATGGAGCCACAAGTCCCATCTAACTCACACACTTGTATATTATTCATAGCATATGTAGTGCCTTTTTTACACTCTGCATATAAATATATAGCATATATCTATACACCTAGAAATGTCCAACAATTAAATATATTCCCAATGTAGAACTAATGTTATAAACGACCACATCTCCAGTGGCCTTATCCATCTACATATATGACAGGAAGCTAAATTATTCATCCTTATTATTATTATTATTATTATTATTGTCTTTTATTTCTATAGCGCCAACAATTTGTGCAGCGAATTTATGATGCTTCATGAAGAAGGAGGCTCACCTGTATAACGTGGTAGATGGCTGCAGTGGTGGTAACGTGTGGCTGGGGTGCAGCCCTGGGTCACGCATAGGGAAGGGGCAGCCAAGATACGTCCTTGCAGATAAGCATACATAGGGGTTATAAGGTACTGTGGCTGCAAGAGTCTCTGACTAATGAAATAACCCATTATCGTCAAAATCTGCATATATTTTCTTTTACTCACAACTAAGATTTGAATGAGTGGTCCAAAACGCATAGAATGGTCTTGGAAACCATGGCTGATACTGTATATTAATATCATTTTAGGATCACAGTGTATGGTTTGGCTTTATCCCAAGGTTGTTGACACTGAAAGACAAAGTTGAATCCTACAACTGACCAGAAAGACATGTGAAGGAAGCATGGCAAGAAAAATCGAAAGCTATACAAATTCAAATATTCCAAGTAGATTTAACCTACATTTGTCACTCTACCTGCTTTCCCAAAATAATATGATATATAAAAAAGTAGAAAAGTTACTGTCACATATACAGCTGGCGGGTAAAATCCAGTTTTTCCTGATCCACTGGGAAAAGCGTTATACTGGGAAGTCAGAGCTACTATAAATTGAGGCTTGGCTATTAGGTTCGTGTATATTGCCACTGACTACGTATTTAATATCTATTGGAATATTAAACAGAACTGTGTCAAATGTATTAAGATATATATGATTTGAAGGTGAAGTTGTCTTTTTTTACTAATCAGTTGTATATTTTCCCTTTCCAAATATTAAATTAGATAAGATTGCTTTACAGAGATCAACCTAATAAAAAATAAACTAATGAAATCGTTTCAAAATGTCTCACATGGAAACCAAACACATTTATTTCAACACGCGGATGCCTTTTTTCTTTGAGACAGGGTGTTGTCGATGTCCTCATCTGTTCGTTGATGGTCAGACATCAGCAGTGGACATCCTACCGCACTCTGATTGGTTGGCAAGCTTAACTGGAAGCGGATTGGTGGTTAAGGTGCCTACGTCCCACAACAGAGCACAGCGGATTGGTGGTTACAACAATACAGCCATCTTTGCTGTACTCACTCCCACACTGTAATATCCAGCAAGGGAAAGGTGGGTTATTAAGAATAATAAATATTTTTAAGATAAATATGACGATTTTATACAACGTAACCTTATTTATAGTGAACACATTAAATTTGGCCTATGGCTTGTCATTTGATTATGACCTTGCTGGTATTAACATTGTCACTCTGACAATACAGTTTCTAGATTGTATTTCAAAATGCGCACATAATCCTTACCTATAAATACGTCCAAAATCCTCTACAGCAAGCTATTGGCATCAAGCCGGAGTAAATTATGGGCTATCAATAGTAATTACAAAACACTCAATAAACTTAAATCTAGACCAAACGGCTTTCCTAGTTTGAAACGTAAGGGATTATTTAGTAAAACCTATGTTCTAGTTTCTCTCTGTTCTTCTGAATAGCGGCCATTTTGGTTTGTCGCACACGCCTCAACGTCACTAATAAAAACGGACTCAAAACAGATATGTTTATACCGTTTCCTCAAACACAAACTTACAATAACTTAGCTACAGTAACAAACAGAAGCGCTATAATAACAGTAATGTTTAACTAAACACAGTTTTAATGGTTATATTGTACAGAACACCGTCCCAAAGCTTTAGCCACACTGACATTTTACAAAGAGCCGTGCCCATAGCCACTAGGTAGTTGTAAACCTGAGAACTTGTAAGCGGAATACCCCTATAAGCCATTAATAATTGAAACATTAATGTACGTCCCATTTTGCGTCTCCACTGTGAAAAACAGGAGGTCCACTTTAAGGATCCAATGTAATGGAAGGAAGCTTCACTTTACTGAAAGGGTGGTAGATAAATGGAATAGCCTCCCTTCAGAAGTGGTAGAGACTAATACACTGAGGGAATTTAAACATACAGGGGATAGGCATATCCTATAAGATATCCTAAACCTAAAACAAGATCAAGGACTTCTTTAGATGGATAAATGGGCCGGCTGGATGGCATTAATATTTCTTCTCGGCCATCAAATTCTATGTCCATATTCACTATAAAGCTGCTTAACCTTTAACTTTTAAGGTTGAAACAAAATTGACCTTTACAATAATTTCTCATATAAAGCCATCTAGAAATTGCTACTCCAAATATATTTGAATATCAGCGAACCATAGAGACGATACATTGTAACATGCAAATTGTTGGGGGTTTAGCAGCTTTTTCAAGCCCTTAACTTTTTTTTCCCTTTAGCACAAATCTGGAAAAAAAACTGTGCAATTGTCATCACAGAAATACATCACGCGCAGGATTTGCCCTTGGTAACTTGGTAACAGTCTCAACATAATCTTCACAACCTGGTATTTTAACACATTTTTTGGGATTTTGCCGACATCTCTTGCTGTTTATACATTCCTAGGAAATATGTAATCTCTTTGGCAAAACAGCCTTAATGATGGGAGAATATCGAGAGAAGAATATTAAAGGCCACTTGATGTACATGAACATATGTCGCGCTTTGAAATGAAGTTGGTATACAGAGAATTGAAGCAATATGGTAGCTATTCCAGTGATCGGAAAAGAATAGCATCAAACGATACTTAAAATCGCAAATCTTAAACATTTGAAATGTTTGGGCATTCTTAATGCATGTATTGGATTAATCATTTTTTTGGGGGATTATTTCTTTGTTTTTAGATTGAAAGGATAATCTGGCTCCACCCGGACAATGACCCTTATTCTCCTGTGCCAAGTGAATAGTCTTGACTTCACACATTTCAAGAAAAAAATATTTATTATTCTTCCTTCATTTATAAAAGGAAAAATGAATGTGCCAGGCCCTAGAACACTAATTAACTGAGGACTTTGTTAAATTGAATTCATAAACACACATTGTACGCACAAGATTGGTAGCATGTGTTCGGCGTTCAGAAAATGATACATCTGCTAAGAAAGTTAAAAAAAAAACAAGCCAAACTGACCAAAAATAAATGCTATAAGTAGGTAGGGTGGTATCAACGTATTTCAGGATATGATATATTTTACCATTTTAGTCTTTTGGGGTTTTTTTGGACTCCTCCTTAGTTTGCTACATGGCACAATTTCCATATGTCTGTGCGTTCAAAAGACCAGTTTACACATTACAAAATTAGACAAAAAACACACTAAAATGATGATGTAGATAATAGAAACATCCAATCAAAAGGCTGACAAGAACCATTTGGTCCATATAGGCTGCCCATTATTGCTAATGTAAAGACCCAGACCTTATTCATTCCCTGGTGTTGCCTTAATTCAGGATAGCTTTATGCCTATCCTACATCTGTTTTAAGCCCTTCACTGTCTTAACCTCTACCACTTTTGCTGGGAGGGTGTTCCACTTATCTACCACACTCTCAGTAAAGCGTGATGAGGATGAATTTGGAAATTGTTTTCTACTATACATATTTGACCTTTCAGTAGTATCGAGGTGTTAGAATGTAGTTGCCACAACACCTTGGCCTACATCTATCAGTTTGTGGAATTGTACTGCTACTGAAATAAGCATTATTGAGCTGATTAATCAGAGTGTCCAAAAACACAAGTGCTAAATAAATCAACTCTGTACGCTAACAAAATAACTACATATGTATTCAATAATAGATACATTTAGAGCATTGTTTGTTCATGACTGTGGCTAACATATAAAAGGATACATTTGCCTTTATAAAACAGACAAAATATGTATAGGTAAATATTTATATAATATATATATATATATATATAATATATATATATATACACATATATAATATATATATATATATATATATATATACAGTTTCACACCTTTCAGATTTAGGAGATAAAAAGACTAAAAGACTGGTCTGGTAACAAGATCCAGGAGCTCAATTCCATTAAAACCAAAAAACGTAACATTCTCTCTTCTGCATTTCTACCTATTACTTGACATTACCATTAAATCCCTAGATAATACCTAAAATAAAGCTGGTATCAGCAAGGCTACAGGATCCACTATTAGCATGACTTTGCTAATCAAACTCTAGAAATGGTGTCATAGTAAAGCATATCAGTTCAGTTGATGTGGACTACAAATTGGTCCATCCCAGCATATATGTGGTGGCATGGGATGACCAAGTCTAGTTGATAACACAACACTACAAGGCTTTCTAAACAATATATTCAAAATATAATAGACCGATGATGTTTTGGAGCTCAGCTTACATTACATTTTTTATTAGAAAATCAACCTACACTGAATACTCAAACCCAAACCTTTGTGTAGTAGACATAAGAAGGACTAATGGACCTCAGAGGATTAAAGTTTTGGTACTCCAAGTCTTATTTTTGGCTTTATGTCAAGTGAACCTGTCTCTTTTCTCTGGTCCCATGCATCCTTCCTGGCAAGTCCACACTCCTTGAATTCAGATTTCAACCAAAACCGAAACAGAATCGCTTTCTGCAAAGCCCAAACACAAACGGACATGCAATACATTGCACCCTTACAAGACGTTCTTCTATAAACAAGTCACATTTAACATTTAAAGGAAGAGAAGACACAATGTAGGTTGGCCAGTAAATTAGATTTTCACATTAAAACTGATACAGAGAAAAGGTACATTCAGTTCTAGGAGTTATCAAATAGCAGATATCGGCCAAAGGTGGGATTATAGTTTCTATAACATTTTCATCATTAGGTTTTAAAGTCCACGCATGGCTCTTGACACGTTTCCTATGGATTATATGATCATTAATTATGTAAACTGTTGTAAACGCCTAGCTACCACCTATACGACGATTCAGTATTCAGAGACACATTTGCAAAAGGGTTACTAGAACCAGATACTTAATAAATATTTTGTATTACAAAAAAAACAACAACACAATTTTAAACTTTTCGCAAACAAGCGAAATTCAGCCTCCGGAATACAAATGTATATATATTAGATTCTTCCACGCGAAAATCAAGATCTCATACACATAAATCTGAGCTCCAAGAAAAGGGAGAGGATATTAAACACTGTGCTGGATAGTGAAAAAATTATCTGATAAACCTAAAACGTCAGTCCATGCGCATGTTTATGTTTTATATTCCCATCTTTTAAAAAAAAAATTGTACTGCCTTTATGAATTAACACAAAACTGTATGTATAACAGCAAATCATGGTGTCAAGATACACGCAGAGCAAAAAAAATCCACTGAAAATGTACACGTAGTATGATTTCAAAGATCGTGTTTAACCCCTGATATGCCATTCGCCTTCCTTACATGTTCTGCTGCACAAACAGCGTTAACCCAATACCCAATACAGGCTACTGCTTCAGCCCCACAAGCCTTTTAACCCTTTAGATGGTAGTGCTCTATGTAGCATTATGTTATTTGCCTGTTGGGTTATAAAGAAGAACTTGATTGCTGGTCAATTTATTTCAGGAATAGTCATTTTACTATCTTGTCTGATAAATCACACTTGTTACTAGGTTAGGGGCTGCATTGCATTCATCATAATCTGTGCCCTGTATTCACAGTGTAACATTTAAACCGGGGACTGCAGTTGTTCAAAGGGGTATTGCATTAAATTCACTGTGACAAAAATCCCCCCTGGCATGTAGATAGGGTGGATCTGGAGAGAGGCACGTCCCGCCTGTGCCATCATATGGATGGGCTACAATAAAATTCATGAGCACACTTCCAATTTTGACTCCCAAACTGAAGGCTACATAAGCATAGGCTGCCTGTGTGTGTAATCTGGAAGGGACAAGGGGTGATCCATTTAGGAAAGTCCCAAATTTTGTTGGATCCTCTACACACAAGCAGATTATTGGTGCATAATACCAGTTTAACCCCTTCAGTCCAAGAAGAACATTTGGCATTTACAGAGTTAAATCAACTGCCGAATTGTGAACAGTGTTTTCTGATAATCAGAACAGAGATCCAATGGATCAATGTGGTTAACATGAAAAAAAAACAACCATAATGTACATTTCAGGGGGAAGTCAAGATATATATATGTTAGTGTGAGAAATCCGAATATATTTCATCAAGTGGGAAATCAGAATCCCTGTTGATACAGTAGGGGGCAAAAAAACAACTGGCATAATCACAGAGGTTAATTAATGTGATACATGCACCCTACATTCACTGGGCAGTGAGACTGAGTTTATTGTATCAAGCTATGGACCAGATTGCTGTATTTGCAGTAGTAGGGTGACCTTATAGCTTCTAAACAATAAGCATGACCATGGAAATTCAAGTTACAGCATTGATGTGACAGGCAGGGCACACACTGGTGCACCTGGCACTGGGTGCAGAATACAACATAACCAGTGACATCTTCATTGAAACAACACTTATATTGTTCAAGGGAAGGAGATGTAAAATGATGGACTTACATTGAAATAATGTTCTTGGAGATGTCAGTGATGTTGAGACTGGTGCTACCATTAGTGGATCCGGATTCCAGCCCTTCCAAGAGGGGGAATATATTCTCATCATTCGGCTTCTTGCAGTTGATTTCAGTTTTGCTGCACACACAATTAGCAGGACAAGCCAGTACTGAACCCAAATAGTCTAGCCAAATGCTCCACAATACGAAAATCCTCCAGAAACTGCACTTGGTAGGGCGCAGAGACACATCCATCTCAGGCAGCTGCTTTTTTTTTGCAACCCCCCAAAAAAATGGGGGGACAAGAATTGGGAGGGGAAGGAAACCAAGATGATGGGGAGGAAAAAAAAAAACAGCCTTTGCCCCTGTGAACAATCAGATGTGATATCCTCCAGCAGTAAAACTCATCCTTGAAGGTTTCAGAAATGCAGTCCAGGGAGATGCATAGTGACTGCTGTCTGCTTTGTTGATTCCAGATTGGGTTTTTTTTATTATTATTTTTTTTTGTTATTTTTTTTTTTCCAGGAGGTCCACAAGACTTCTGAGGAATGCAAGAGAAGATGAGGGAGACAGAAAAACGGGTGCTAAAGTCACCAAGTCCCACCTACTGGGCAGAATTCAAACTGTCACACCTGCAAAAAAAAAATAAAAAAATACGGGAGGGGAGGGGGAAGGGGTAGAGAGGGATCAGGCAAAAAGGGAGTGATAGACATATAAGAAAGATCAGAGATCAAACAGCACCATTTAAACCTGATATATGCAAAAATGAACAAATATCCTACACCTACATTATAAAACACCAGCATCCTCTGCAAGAGAGACATTCACTCAAGATGCTGCTGATCATGATCAGTAGAGACTGCGCTGATTCTGCAGAGGGCACCATGCAAGAAAAGTTCAGTATGCCACCCATGCCCATCCCTGGATATGGTTACATCTCTTACAATATCTAATGGAACATGGACTGCTATAGAAATACAGAAGGTGTGTGGGGGGGGGGCTATAGCCTGGACGAAATAATCACGCGTGGGTTTGCTGCAATTGCAAAAAGAAAAGTGTTAAGATCTAGGAAAATGAAATAAATGGAGTGATTTATTTTTTTCACCCCCCCCTTAATATGTAGAGGATCGCGCTGCAAGGATTAAGGATGCTGGAGGGGGTGCTGGTGCTTTAGAATTAATCGTTAAGTACTGAGATCTGCATCAAATGTGCATGAAGAAGAGGAGAAAAAGGATCCGAGGATCAAGGAATGAAAGAGAGGAGAAGGGAATCAACAGGGACTGTGGGAGCCTACAGCACGTTGCACGAACTGGAGGGAGCAAATTAAGATGCATGATGCATTTTTGGCAAACACAACAACCCAACTAGATCCTAGCAATGCTCAATGTGCTCTGCCCTTCTTCAGGGCTCTCTCTGGATGCAGATGCTTAGGGGTGCATTGCTTTCCTACACGCAGATGCAGGCATATCATATAGATACATATACATACAAAGACATACAAAGACAGACAATGATAACACAAGATGGACCTGCTGAAGAGGGGGGGATACAGGTGCATGTCACTCTCACACCCCGCAGACTGTGGATCCTAAAGCGAACTGCTGTCTCTTGTCCAAGGGAAGGGAAAAGGTGGGAGTCTCAGCTGTTTACTGAGAGCCAGAGATTCAAAGCAGTGTGATCTTGATGAGGAGAGAGAGAGAGGAGAGAAAGGGGGAGAGGGATAGAGAGAGAGGGAGGAGAGTGGCAAGCAGACACACACAAACTAATTTTCTATGCAGTATGGTGAAAGGAGAGGGCAGGGTGAGATGCAAACGAGAACCGAACACCATTTTTTTTTTTAAAAAAACCCCATGGTTTTATTTCTTTTAATCCTAGCCATTCAGTCCATGCACACTTGTGGAGTTCTCTTTACAGAA
>VKOC01005432.1:0-18218 GCA_009364415.1 Spea multiplicata | reverse complement strand
TGCTCGGCGCCCCTCTCTCTCCTCTGCGAGCCCTCTAGCTAGGTCTCGGTGCCGGCTTGTAATGCTGCGCGCCGGAAGATGACGTCATTTCTGGCGCTCAGCAGTAAAGCAGCGCGCACCGTGGCAGAGCAGGTAAGGTAAGTGACGTACAAGGGGAGGAGAGGAAGGGTAGATAATGGAGGGGAGGGTAGATAATAGGGAGGGTAGATAATAGGGATAATAGGGAGAGGAAGGGTAGATAATGACCCGTGGCGGCATCATTTTAAACTTTGCCCCAGGCGGCATTATGTCTTGGGCCGGCCCTGCCCTTGTCATTGGTGATGGAAATCTTCCCAGTTCTCTAATATTTGCCTTTTTGCACAAAATGGACAACATAAAAATATCATCCACATTTTCCAGTGTCCAATGCCATCTCACATGATCCAGTCATATGGTCAGATATGCTTGCAATTACTCTGACTTTAGTGAGCAAGCAAGATGGTATAGCTTATGGGTTACTAAATTTGTATGGGACAAGGCGCCAGCAACCACATAGGGAAAAGGCCATGGATGCTTGTGGAAGATCATTTCTGTACAAATGTCTTCTCATGTTCTGACATTGTTCTCGTTCACCACCTGACATAGGCTGTCTCTCTAAACAAGAAATTTACCAGTGTCCTGTGTGTTCTTTGCATTTCCTGCAGAACTTGTTCGAGAACAGAATTACTGAGACGTGTCATAAGGGAAAGTTGAGCGCCTCTGCAACAAAACAACAAAATATGGCATAATATCACAACAGTACATTTTAGTTACTTCACAATCCTATTATTATGTTTTACTTCTATGTTTGTAGGTGTGACCAGGCCCACCACTCTATGGGGCTCTTCAACCCCTTTCAAAAGCCGCAAGTGGGGGTGGGGGGGGTAACACCTACAGTTAGCAGCACACAGAGTGTAGAGATCATATAATCTCATCAGGTAATCTCTTACACTCTCTCCATGTACGTTGTCTGATCGAGCATGCAGGAAGTGACATCACATCCATTTCCTGCATGTTGGATCAGTCTGCTTGGAGGGAGAGGGACACAGTCAAACTGTTTGGAAGCTAAGATGGTACAGGCAAACTGTTTGGGGCTAAGATGCCACAGGCAAGCTACGTACACATGTATGTGTAAATGCACGTGTATGTGTTATTAGCATGAGTATGTACTGTATGTTTCTTAATGAGTGTGTACATTTTTGTGAGGGTGTGTGTAAATACGTGTGACAATGTGTGTATGAGTGCCTGATGGGGCCAAGGGGCCAATTGGATCACTTTACTTAATCTGCTCCACAGGCCAGAAGGTACCAGCGCTTCCCTGCCTAAAAGCTTCTAATGTGTCCATGGATTGGATGATTCCTAACGCAAGTGGCTCTCACTGTGCGTGAAGGGAAACGTGAATGTGAAAAGGGTTAATGGCAAAAACCAGCCCACAGGCTCACTAGCCGCTCTCCCCGCAGGGCCCAGAGCTACAACACCTTAACCCTAAACCTGTTCACCCCAAACTTTTTTCGCTGCCACCATTTTCTTGATGTTAGGGTCCCTTGCCTATTCTTATAGAACTCTTGTTACATTTCCTCTGGGAGTCCACCCATTTGGTGTCACGCGGGGAGAGGAGTGTGTAGCCCAGGCACCTTACGACCTGAGTTGTAAAACCTGAGGTAATCGTGCCCACCATGTTATTAGAAGTGTACAGGTACCAAACACCCCCTACCTACCTGATAGGTGACCTATTATATTTTCTCAAGCCCTGCTTAATTCCCTCCTGCCATGTTTGATGTCAATCTGAAGGGCACACAGTCAACACAGAGAACATCTTCATATCACGAGTCTACAATGGAACCTTAACCATATTTCTCAAATCATAAATCTGAAGCTGTGCTGTGTCCCCCGTGTGACCCCAATGCCTGGTCCCCTGTAAGAGTTTATGGCACCCAGGACAGGACATCTGGTATCCTTTGAAGATGCCCCGTTTAGGTGCTGTTCCTGCCCTACTGATTTTATGATAGGGTCCGGCCAGGACACCAGATAACATTTAACAAGATGTGGCCTAAGAAAAACTATTTTTTCTTCTTCATGCAAGATGCCTTGTTAACCGTTTAACATTTTGCATGACAAGCATGACATAAGCATATGACTGTCCTGAATCTAAGACTAGGCAAAGGTCCATTTTGGTAAAGACTGACAAATGGTTGGACGAGTTTGGTGTGGAAGAACTTGACTGGCTTGCACAGAGCCCTGGCCTTAACCCAATTGAACTGATTTGGGATGAACTTGAACGGAGATTAGGAGTCAGACTTTCTCATCCAGTCCCTAGCCTCACAAATACTCTACTGGATGATTGGGCAAAAATCTCACATAAACACTCTAAATTCTTGTAGAACACCTTTTCAAAAGTGTGGAAGAGGGTACCAACTATATACTAATGTCTATGTATTTAGAATACAATGTCATAAAAGTCCTTGTTGGTGAAATGGTCAGGTCTTCCAAAATGGTTGTCCATATTGTGTATGTTTGATTATTATAACCAACCTCATGGCTACATATGTTGAGTGAGGATTGAAGGAAGCTGGGGTAGAGGTAGAAGGCTGATGGAGGGGGAGTCAGTTAAAAGGGTCAAGTTTGCTCTGGTCATATGTTTCCAAATTCCAAAACCTAGAAACACAGAATTTCATGGAAGATAAGTACCATCCAGCCATATGGCTGCCTGATTTTCTGCTGCAAAGACTAAGATCTTAACCAGTCCTTGTCTTAGATTCAGGATCCATATGCTTATTATATGGATTTTTAAATTATCCCACTGTATTAACTTCTACTAGTAGTGCTGGGAGGCTGTTCCATTTATCAACCACCATCCAAATTAAGTAGACATCTTCCTATGTCTACTGCCTGTGCACGTATTTTCTCTTGAGTTGATGCGCAGTCTGAGCAGACAAAAATAATTAAAAGAATCACTTAGCCAAGCATTGTTTTGGATGGTTTTAGCATGACATATTTATAGACTTAGTTAACATCCTACTGCTGTATATTTTATTTATATTGCTCCCTTGCCTTTGAGAATGTTTGTTTAATTATTAGTGTTAGTGAGATACAATCTCAATGTGTGCATTTGTGTATTGTAATATGCAGTGTATAATTAATTGAATACTGTGGTTTAGTGATCACTGTGACTGGTAATGGTAGACGGCAGACAATAATATTCTTTTAGTCTACCTTTTAAATCGGTGAATTGGTCTTCAAAGTCTTAAATAGATGTAGATATGTAAAAAATATACATTTCTACATCGATTTATTAAAAACCATCTACACTAGAGTTTGTTTTCTGTTTTTTTCCATTACATGTGACCCTGAGATTTGAACCAACAGACTTGCATGTAATATATTAATCCACTTTCTTCAAAATAAGGAAAGTAAGTACTTTGTATCATATTTACTTATTTTTACTTCCACACTTGAATTGTGTGTTTATTGTATTTATTTTTAATGCACTTTGAGTGTTTTGTAGCAGAAATCTAATATTTTACACCAACTGTGAGGTACTTTAATTGAACTTGACTTGTACTTGTATATTAATTGTACTCGAATGTCACCCTTATTCCATATTTTCCCTATGTAAGTGTATCTGGGTGAAGAACTTTTGTGGTGTGTGCTCTTGTGACACAGACAAGCTGTTTGTGGGCTAAGATGGGCATGATAAGCTATTTGGGAGCAGAACTGTTGCCCCGGGGCCCTGTGGTTTCTAGTTACACTTCTGCCCCTACGGCTCTTAATCGCAAATACCCTCCCTGCTAGAACCTTTAGTTCAGACAGGTTGTCCAACCTGCAGCACACAATCACGTCAGTGCTCAATGCAGTTGCAAAAATATCAATATCAACAAAAAATAAAGAACATTTCCTTGCTCACCGTAGCTTGCTGTGTATCTCATTTCCCACTTGTCGAAGCATATCCCGTATATGTGGAAGGCTGAGTCCATGTTGCTCTCTTAATCTGCAAAGCATTGCGCTTCCTCTCTGGGCATCTCGTGCAGCCCCTGGGAATAGGTCTTGGGTTGCTTCCCACATGGTGTCTGCAATGTTCTGGGAAAGAAAGGAGTAACATAAAGGGATTACGTCACTAAAGCAATGGTTTGCAGGAGAGCTACAGTTTCAATTACCTGACTTAATAAGCATTATGAATGGCCAAACCAAGTAACCTTCTACTGCAAGGAAAGCATGGCACAATCTGTGGGCTGGCTTTCAAGAAATATCTCTGCCTTTCTTAGTTGCCCCTGGCTTTTCTGGCTCTTTATAATGTATAATGAATTCGGTAAATTGATGTTCCCGCTCTCCTGCAAACTTCCACTTTAGTTTATAAACCTCAGTAACAAGAGGCCAATATTACAGAAATTAAAAGTAGAAGGCCACCTATATGAGGTATGAAATATCCTGCTGGTGGGCCTATAGGTGAGTCCCACCCCACTTTTTTTTTAATACCTGAAGTTCCCTATCAACTGCACGAGACAGCTCATACGAAACAGTTTCCAAGAGGCGCTGAGCAGGACCTGAAGGAGACAGCCAACTTCCTGCTTCCAGAAGACGTGGCAACAGCTATGAACAGAGAAAGGAACCCAACATGGGAAGTAAAATCTCATAGACACTCCAATTTCCCTCAATCCAAGATTAAACCACAAAGTTTCACAGAGAGACAGCTTGACCACACCAAACAAATACTGAGGAATACTTTTAAAATATAAACTACTGTTCATCCCAGCTAAAGTTGGAAGACAGAGTAATTCCAACCGGGGGGGTCTACAACATATACTGTTCATTGAACAGTATCAGCATTTTCTTTAAAGTAAATCTGCACAGAATCAATATGCTTATTGTGTGCACAAAATGAGTTAAGCGAGCAAGAGAAAAAAATACACCTATGTCAATATGGGCACATCTGAAAACAATTATGTTCTGAATTTAAAAAGGTGCAAAATTTCCAATACAGTCTAGGCAAAGGCATGATTATTTCTTGAGTCCTTACCCATGGGCATTCCCATTTGCATATTTCACTTAAAAACACTATAAAAAGGTTTTACTCTATCCCCTCTTTTCCTTCAAAGACAAATAAGAATAAATGATTTCAACACCAGCAGGTATGTAAAAGTTACTATTAAAAAATAAAATCACTTCCCACATTGATTAAGCCATCATTTATTTGATCCATTGAGCCGTCTTTTGGTTGGTGTAAATCACACCTTTTTTAATACAAAATGGTTTTTTTCTGAGTTGTACCCATCCAAACTAGCAGACTCATTTACTAAAACATGATGTGTACTTATTTGTGGTAAATGCTAAAAATATACAGCTGAAATTTGTGCAAACGTGCGGTTAACTTGTGTTTAGTGAGGCCGAGCGTATGAGCTTATGAGCCTACACCAGCCTGCAGAACAGCAACTCCATTGAAGTGTATGTGCCCAGTTGAAGCCTAAACAAAAACAGCAACAGTGCAGACATTAAAAACCGGGTGAACAAAAAAAGACTCACAGCTCGACAGTTTTTAGCATCTCTGAGTAGCTGTCTTGCACATATTATGTCCTCTTGAACAGTCTCGAGATCACAGGAACGCAGAGCATTGATATGATCATGTATCATAACAGACAGAGTGTGCAGCATCTGTGATACACAGAGGGAGAGTTTTACTAATAAATATGGGGTTCAGAGACACAGAGAAAGACAGTGAAAGGAGAAGCCAAGTACCTGTTCGGCACTATTTGTCACACCCTGTTGGAGGCGTAGGGCTCTCTGGTCAGAAACAACCAAGGTCTGAGAATTCCGCAAGAGACAGCTGTGAATCTGAGAGGGAGATGAAACAAGATGCAGAAAAGTGACCCCCCAGCGAAAACCTAGAACAACTAGAATTAATATTTTTGTCACAAGAGAGATTAGAGTCTTAATTTATTTTTCGAGTAAGATAAATAAGTGTCAGCAGAAGGGCTACAGGTGGAAAGAAAAATATTCACCAGAGGTGGTAAGAAAAGACAGTATACAGAGAAAGAGATCTTTATTTTCATGATAATGTAGAGGAATATGTGTTCCATTAGACATAGCCCATTCTGAGGAATGTTGTCCCAGAGGGTCCAAAGGAAATATCCCATGTTTAAGGACAGCATGATGCTTAGGGGCCCTATTTATGAGGTCAGTGTTGTAATATGTCACCTTCCTCCAGGCACTTTCTGCTCTCTCAGGATGCCTCTGATATGCTTGACAGATATCTCCCACAGGGAAGGACATAAAACGCAAGCTTCGATTCCTAGGATGAGATACCCAGATAAAAGAAACCACAGGGGTTAGGATTACATGAAAAAGCAGATAACTAGAAACTTAGAAGAACAAGTGTAGGTCTTGGGAGATCATCACTTTTATGAGCTGTGTGCACCTAGACATCTTGCTAACCGAGGAGCTTAGTGAGGTGACGCTGCGGTAGTAGTGAAGTAGCTTGCACTGTGTGTAAGCTGCACTGAAGATAGACTCCTCACAATGTGAGTGTTGGAGTACTGCCTGAGTCTAGTTTTTCTTTGGGTGCAGTATTCTCTCTATAAAAAAACTAAAAAAACTCACATACACCATCTCCCCTCCCTTGCACCACAAACCTTAGGCTCACCCCCCGCTCTCTAAAACCATACAATGTTACGCACACTCATGCTAACACCATACACTAACACCCACACACACACATGCTAACACTAAATACTAATACACACACTCATGCTAACACCATACACTAACATAACATACATACTCTTAACCCATCCCATTATGAGTGCACCTCACACAGCTCTCCTTCCTGTCTCCAGTGCTGCTCATACTCACTGTGTGAGCTGTGACATTGCTGCTGCACCACTGTAGCAGGGTCATATAAAGTGCTGGAAGTGACCCTGCTGGGCGGCTTGGTAACAGGGTGTACCCACCTTACATTTTGGATGGACAGTCATTGTTGAGCCTCAAACATTATTATACACTGTACATCTAAATGATGTTAAAAATAATTTTATGTACCACTTACTTCTCCAGAGCCCGCGCTACATCCATGAATCCAGATGCTGTAACTGCATTCTTATCCCAAAGCACAGACCTAATATGGGACACCAATTACACAACAACATAGGTTGAAGGATCATGTACAGTGATATTATTAACCTACTGTACTCACTAAAGTACTAAGAACATTAAAGTGCACCTCTTATTGAAAAAGCGGTCACTGTATAGGGGGTACATTTTCACCAATACATTTTGTTAGCCGATTGGCTAGGGAATGTATAAGCGAAAAGTTATTTAAAGACCCCCCATTTACCTTTATGTCCTCCATAGTATATCTGAAATAGCCTCACATCATGGCTACAACCCCCTGTATCTTTATTTGTACAGTGACTTGTTGGCGTTAACTATGGTCTTAAATAAAGGGTTTTTATTTAGGGTTATTTCTGCATAATAGTCTTACACTCACCGTAGAGTGGTGTTTATCTGTAAGGTTTTACCCAGCATCTTGGCCCCGATATCCGACATGTTATTACCACTGATATCCAGCTCCTGCAGAGAGGTGTTACTTCCAAGAGCATTCAAAACAATGCAGGTACGAGACTTTAAACGGGAGTCTGCAAGAGAGAGGGACTGAAGGGACTGAGAGACAAAGAGGAAAGGGAGTTAGAGAGAGAAAAGAGAAACGCTTATGAGTTGAGGAAAGCAAGAATAGACTTCCATATAGTTGCATGTCTTTATGTGCTGTATAGCTCTTTGTGTGGATGTCTCAGTCTGTGTAGTGTTATGGAATCCTGCGTGGTGTCCTCTAGGTCTATGTGGTATAAGCCAGCATATTGTTGTCTTGCCTCTCTGTATGGTATTGGATAGTTTTGTATGTCATTTGACATTATTTAAACATTCTTGAGTGATCAAGACTCAAATATTCAATACCTAATATCCAGTTTCATAGTATGATTTTGAGCATGTAATGTCTATAAAACCGTTGAGCCAATTGGACAATGATTCAATTCATAAAATATTATTTTGTTGCATTGACTTGTGTGCATCTTATCAAAGTAGATTGTAAGCTCTTTTGAGCAGGTCACTCCCCACCTGTTGTTTCTTTAAGTAAAGTACAAAATGCTATGTGATGGGTTACTTGCCATATAATGGCATCAAATTTTTTGTTTCTCTAAAATTGCTGCATTTATAATACATTTATACAAATCAATGCAGTGTCATTATTTGTCTAGCAACTGCATCAGTTTTTCAACACAAACTACCCAGATATATTATTATAAACATCTGCTATGCTTGAGAGACTCAGTTCTGTTGATTTATGCATAGTTGGTATGCAGCCATCACAGCCAAGCCTCTCTCAAAGTCTCAACATGAAATATTAAGATTTTGTAGTTAATAAAAATTACAATTTTCGTGTCTTCGTTCTTTTAACTATCGCCCTAGAAACCAAACTCTACACATGGCTGCATTTCAAAGGGAGATCAACTAAGCATTTAATGATACATTCCATTTAAAATTGCTGAGTAGCCACTTCCGCGTCCATATGATTATATGCCAAAAGCCTCTGGGCACGCACTATTTCAATGTACAAGAAGATGAAATCCTTTGGAATTCATTTTTATTTTGTAAAATGCGCCAAAAATAAAACAATTTTCAATCGACTATCTAGTTCTACAATTTAATTTCCACAAGCTGAGTCAATATATTGTCAGCAGGGCGCTGAGATTCCCTTTTAATCTCTAGCATCAGAAGATATTTTTTATCCTGCATGTGTATGGCTAGACCCATCGGCTGTTTCTCTAGCTTGACTTAATGTTGTTTGGTTTTATGATGACTGTGTGTTTTTCCAAATTCACAGGATCCGCAGATGCCTTCTTTTTTTTGCTTACTTGTCATTATCTTCTAAATGACTGGTTCCTCTGTTAATTCACAAGGAGTATATTCACTAAATCCTGGATTTCATTTACTAGGATAGCTACCTAAGTGTAGTTCGGACTAAAAGCCCTGCTGTGATGTAGCCCTGTTGGCATTCTTTGACTTGGCTCTGCAGCTAAACAGCAATTACTATTCCTCAGATTCCTTTGAATTTACAGTCGCTGCCGTCAACAGCTCATGTGTTTTCCTTTGAGTAGGTGACCCACCATATCCCTAGTTGGGTTATCGTCAATGCTAGTGAATACCTCAAGTGAAAATAATGTGACTTTACCATAAACTTTGGGCATAAACTCTCAAAGGATAATTTTACATTGAATATAAGTTTAAGTGTGAAGGAGAGAGGTGTTTTAGCGCCTTCACTTAACAAAGCATTATGAAGGCCTAAGCTCAGTGAGCATCCCCTGCAGGATGGGTTGAACTGGCCCTGTATAATGCATAGTTCAATAGGTGGGGTGACCATACTGAAATCTTACCTTTGAACTTTACATTTTACAGAGCCAACCAAGTTCTGCTGGTAAACGTCCGTTGACCCTGCATGATTAGTAGTGAAATCAGCGAAAACTGGCTAGCAGTGATCATAGCATGAACCAGGAAATACTACTTAAAACCACCCACTGATTTTGCTGGATATTGTTTAGATATGTTTTGTTAATAAGCAAGGAAATATGTTATTTGAGGGAAGCTGACGTCACAGTTCATGTGAGGGCAAAATGACGGCGTTTGCAGTGATGCCCTCTCCCTCGAGTATTTAGAATGCAATGTTAGAAAAGTCCCTGTTGGTGTAATGGTCAGGTGTCCCAATACTTGTCCATATAGCGTATATATATATGTGTGCTGTTTCTGCTGTTACTCACACAGTCTTCATCCTGAAGAACATTCACAATGCGTTGCAGAATCTCCTCCAGAACTCTGGAAATACAAAAGGCAATTACCAAATATTATCTATAACCTTCTAATGTATTAATGCATAACACTTACAATCTATTTCAAAACTATTACTGACTGGGCATCTCAGTGTTAAAAGCGACTAATGCCTGCTGCCATAGTTTCTCATGCTAAATCCTTGTTTCCTTGATATTACTCTATACTGTAGTATGTCTCTTCATGCTAATATTCTCCCTATGCCATAGACCTAGGTAAAGTAGAACAATCTTTTTCACTCCTGTCTGACCTTTGTGGTTTTCTACCCTATACCGACAGGTATTCACCGTGATTTAACTGAGAAGTTTCTGCCCAGAGACAGATGCTTGAGATGTCTGTTTCTGCCCAGAGCAGGGATAAGAGACAGCAAGTGAGAATCCAATCCTGAGATAAAGAAACACAGAGAAAGGAACGTGTTGTAAAGAAAGGAGGGAATAGACAAAAGGAATATATTTGGAGGCATGCAGAGAAAAAGAAACATATTATTAAATGGAAATGGAAAACACAACAAAGAAAAACAGATAAACGATGCTCAAGCAAGAGGGAAACACAGTGAATAGGAACTGTCCAGTCCTACATGACACGTGAACACAAGTCAAAGATGATGACAGCAAGGAATACACATGAAGAGACTGGTTCTTACCATTATCGGATATGTTCAAACTGCCAATACAACTGATTGGAGGAAACTGATCCTGTAATATCTGAGCACCTACTGAGCGCAACTAAAGGGTACAGAGGTAAGGTTTATGAGACAGAAAGAGGCCAAGGAGTGGAACAGGCGCAAGAACAAGATAAGATAGGGAAGGGATGGACAGGAGGAAAAAAGTAATGCAGAGATCAAGGAATGATCATTTGATAGTTCCTCTAAAAACACAATACACCCATACGGCAAACTCTCTTACTTCACAGCTGCTTAAGTCGAGATGTAGATCCTGTATGTGAGTATTTGAACACAGTCCTTGCAGCAGAGCTCTATCAGCGAATGCAGGAACAAAAGAAAGAAGAATACAAGCTCAACAGCAATTTCCTCCCACTGATTGGTAGTATACTTTCACACCATTATAGAGTTACAGGACCTTACACTGTAACTGGTAAAACTACCATTCCCCTAATCCCAATCTTGCATTACCATCATATTCTGTGATTTGTAACAAACATATTAATATACTTGAATGTGTATCAGGTTGTAAATGTCTCTCTGCTCATTAATTAAACCTTCTATCCCATTGATCTGCAGATTTGTTTACTTAAAAATCTGGATTCTTCCCTAATTCTTTCCCAGCTAGGGATTGTAAACGGCCATTTAATATAAGAATTAGAATTTGTGTCCATAATATGAAACATTTGACTTTTGTTTTATCTTGCCTATCTTGGAGAGACACATTGATATTAATATATTGATATTGAGTACGTTCTCACCTCAATAGTTCAGGGGGCACTTTGGTTCCACTAAGTGATACGTGTGAAAGCGACAACGAGCTGCCAAAAAACTTTTCCACTGATGGCAAAGTCTCTGGTGTCCTCCTAAAAGTGAAAAATAAGTATTAACAATCATTACGGTAAAGTGAGATGTATTTAACAATAGTCTCATAACAGGCCCCATTTACATGCATATACAAAACATAAATATTCTTCTAAAGCCTATGTTCACCAAATCAACACACGTGAAAGCCAAATCCTTCCTATGAAAAGATACCTGGCAAAAATCATCTCTCTTAAAAGTAATCCATCCAATATCCCAAAAGTGATAACTACAAAACAGTTATGAGCTCCTTGAAGCTTGAACCTAATAAAGATAGATTATGATGGCAGAGAACAACCATTTACCTCATCTAGTTTGCCTGTTTTTCATGATGGAAAGACTCAAACCATATATTCAGTCCTTGGTCTTGCCTTAGATATGCACACAGCCCATGCATTTTTAAATTCCCTCACTGTATTAGCCTGTAACGCTTCATCGTTTCGGGTCATTCAGTCCTTGGTCTTGTTCTACCCTTAGATACTATCTTGGTAGGCTAGATCTACTGCCTCTCACTGGTCTGTTATTCCATTCACTCTATTATTATTAACCAGTCAAAAAAAATTGTATTATATTAGTTTGACATACAGCATTGACGAAGATCAAATCACTTAACCAATGTAGTAATCATCAAACATCAGTCCAGACTGAGCCTACCAACTGCCACTGAGTTACCTTTACTTATCCTTTCGCTACAAACGAAGCTAGGTCCCGAGTCTTCACATATTTTACATACTCACCGATGTGACAATGAATTCTTGGAGAGATCAAGATGTGAAAGGCAGGAACAGCATCCAAGGGCAAGTGCCCCGAAAATCTTAACAACATGATAAAAGGTAAAACATCAGTCAGTCTTACATTACATTACATCTTCAATCCCCAATTCTTTATTCATACTCAAATCTACACAAAGAATTAGCCCATAGTACTACTTCACATACTGATTCACGTACCAGATGCTACTAGGCACATAACTACAGAGGGTACACACACTCAGACACATAAAGATCAATTCTATTATCATGTTTCATACCTGACCCACACACACACACTGATGCACACTTATACTCTTACATCATGCATTCTTCCACCAGTTCCCCTGCATTCATTCAACACTTGCCCTGTTAAAATCCAGTAGGGCTCTTGGTGCCTGGGGCAGGATCAGAGGTCACCCTCTGACCCTCACCTTGCAGCACCAGGAGGAGCAGCCCCTCTTGCCCCATGGAAGTTACGGATGCGCTCTGCTACTACCACTCACATCCTGCTCTTTTACATCTCTACATAAGCACCACATTCTAAAAGACCTGGCATTTTACATTGTTGTATTGACAGAACGTACACTGCTTTTTACCAAATGATGCACTCCACACCATGAACATTTTGCCCTCAGCACCCTTACTCCACCACTGCCTAATTCTTATACTCTTACATCGCTATTCCAACAACCTGCATCTTACATCGTATTTCTACATTTGTGTGAAGCAACAGCATATTGCTTCTTATTTTACAAGCCCAGTCACTTACAGTATCCACAGCACAGTCTGTTCCTGAGAGATCTAAATGGACCAGTGAGTTTGGGTGAGACAGAAACGTGTAAAGTGCCTGAAAAAACAGATACAGAATGTGATATGGAGTAACACATAAATGGTCATGTAGATTGTTTACATTGGCTGTATAAAGTATGAATAGGTTCTGTCTACATCTAATAAGGCGTACTGTATGTTTTATGCTGTTGATATAGTTTTAAAGATTATAGGGTTCTTGGATAAGATGTAGGGAAGTAATAGTGCAGAGCAGGTAATGGCATAAAGACATGGCACCCTGTTGAAGGGTATTATATATAATAGAAGGGATGATAGCAAAGGCTACATGCTTTAGTATGATTTATGCAGTATGTTAGGTTGCATGCCTTTAGAAAGAATGATTCAACAATATATAGATTATAATATAGATTACTGAATGGATTGAATTGAGACATATTATATAACAGATACATGATTCGTAGGTTTGTTTTATATGAAACAATTAGTAATAGATTGGCTATACAAGTAAAAAAAAAATATGTGATAAGGTGTTAAACCACCACCACAGGCTGTAACGAGAGCTTGTAAACAGAATAATGACTGATCCATAGGGAGCAGTGGCTGATATGGTTACAATATGGAAACAATATTGCTGCAATGCAACTGTACTGTCGGCAATCAGACTCACATTAGTCTCTTCGCTCCCAAGTAGTCCAGGATTCTTACTGAGGGTCAGAGAATGCAGCGAGGAGGAGAATAGAGCATTCTGGCAGAGCGACTGACACAGAGCTAGTGCTCCTAGGGAGAGAAAAGTCTTAATGTAATGTATGCACATTATATATAACACAAGTGTAATGTGCCACATGTGTAAGGCCAAATCGGGAACAGATTTCATGCTAAGTAATAAAAACTTTTTACTTATAAGTTATTGCGCTTGTTCAATTTTGTTGTGATAACTATGGCCAACAGAGCCCAAATAAACAATGGTACCTCTTGCTGTGATGTTTGTTTTACTCAGATTGAGACTGCGGAGACCAGCATGAAAGTACAGAAACTGCTGAGAGAGTGCAGCAATTCCTAAAGAGAAAAGGGTGGTTATATGTTTTTGTCACATACATTGATATACAGAATTGCACATGCAAGTGGGTTTAGGGTACCTCTGTCTTCCAAGGGGTTGTGTGACAGGTTCAGTGTATGGAGAGAGGAAGCTGTATTATCTGACAACACAGTGGCCAAACGGAGAGCAAAATCACTGCAGGAGAGAGAGAGGGCACGAGAAGGAAAGAGAGAGAAGGGAAGAGCAAGGGATACGGGAAGAGTAAAAGAGAGGGGGAATGGAAAGAAGATGACAGTATAGGAGACAGCAGCTTATTTACTGTATACTGATTTCCTGAGTCATTCTGATACCATCTGCCTCTTTATATGTCTATCTTAAACATAGTTCTTTCCCAACACTTCACTCACAGCTTCCCCTGCTTCCCCACTGCCCCATACTTCTCTCTTTGTAGATCTCTTCTCCTTTTATCCTTATTTCCTATTTCTCCTTCCACTGTCTCCTGAACTTACGCTCTCAGTCCGCAGTCCTCTAGGATTAGCTCCTCCAAATGCTGTGACCGCCCAACGCAGTGCAGTATCTGCTCCGTCACTTCGGATCCCTATGAAAAGACATCATAATATAGCAGGCATGGTGCTCAAAATATATTATTTTCGGAAAGATCATCTGCTCAGTCTTTATATGCAAGTTCCTGCATGTACGTCTGCTGATCTGGCATTGCATTGGTCCTTGTTTGTTTCAGACCTCAACAATATTGTCACGTTCTGTTGCATACTTACCAGTTTGACATTTGCAGCCTGCAGTCTGAGAAAATACTGATTGTACGCAAGAGCAGCAACAACCAAAGCAAGGTCCCTGTGTGGCAGAAGAAGACAAGACAAACGGTGACACAACAGGCCTTACGAACGTAGAGACTGTCCTACAGCCCCTGCATCCTTACCTGCTCTCTAGGTGGCTAAAGTCCTGAAGGTTGAACTCCCGGTTGTCCTGTGAGTGATAAATCATATCCACATCCTAAAAGAAGATCTCACAGTTAGATGCTGTGGTGCTCAAAATATTTTAACAATGCCTTTATCTGTATTCCACATAATGTTCAATCCTCCACTCATCGACTATTCAAGACCATCTCCAGCTGTAATAGATGCGGTGCTGGCTTACAAATTATGAAATGCACTGCGCTTCCTTCCACCGCAGAAGAATAATTAGTGTGTGCTAGCACTCTCTCAGTGTTATACAAATATGTATCAAAGACAGCCTGTGAATATGATCACATACTACTTAGTGCACACGCAGATTAAATTTTAAACAGGGTAGGTCAAGGGAGATGAGAAATGATACTAAAAAAGATAAATCGTAAAAATAGCAGAACCATATTTTCTGAAGTAGTGAGTAAATAAATAATTTATGTATTTATTATTATTATTCTAGCAGTAACCCAGGAATCCAAATGTGTATGTCTTTAATGCTTTTAAGATTGTGCGGTCTATTTGCAGTTTTTGATCAAACCTTAGGATTGAACAGCCTCACCTGCCATCCTTCATTAATGGTGTCCAGAGAAGGCTTTAAATTGCTTTGCGAGTCTCTTTTGGGTTAAAATGTAGTGCAATCCTGGTTATTCAGCTCCTTGGTCAGTAATATAGCCAAGAAAACTTAGATAGGGCTCTCTAAACTTGGGGTACTGTGACGCAGTGGTGGGTTTAAGCAATATATGGCCATATGGTGTGATGGAATCCATAATATTTATGCCTTAGACATGTGTTTCTTTTAATGGCATTCACTAGGTATGCGCTAAATTCTTGCTTTGTTTTATATAACTCTCATTTACTAATATATGATATACTAAAGAAAGATACATCGTAAAAACAGCAGCAGCCTACTTTATGAAGTAGTTAGAATAATGTATTCAATGATGAAGAACTTGTCTGCGTGATCATATTCAGTGCTAGTCATGAGAGAGCTTTTGCCAGAGGGAAAGGCAACTCATGGCTAGCACCAGAGTATTGCCTCTCAAGTATTTTTAATAATGAAGGCATGTACCGCTCTGCTGAGAGATTATTAATGGTATTCACTATTTATATTTGTTAAATGTGCAAATATTATAATCCTACATCCTATGTGCCTGATTAAACACTAGATAAAAGACTAAATAATACTAAAAATAAATAACAATGATCTACTTCCTTAGGCAAATTTTCTGATAACAATTTTAATTATATTTTTAATAATATGTATGTAACCGCAATACATTTTCTAACATTCCTCTCGCCTACATTGGACAATAAACAATGGAAAGGTCAATACAAAATATGGGAAAAGTTTTGAGTGGAGAACAATATGTGGACAATAGGGAGGACTAATATATGGACAGTAAATAATTGCATGAAGAAATGTGGGTTAGGAGAAATAAGTAAGAAAATGATATAAAGGAACTGGCGACACTAATAGTCCCCAAGTTAATGTAGCTGAAAGAGCCTGAGGATTGTTTTCAAAAAATGTAAATGTCTATCTTGTCCTGATAGACCTCTAAAGCGTCACACCATGATAACTACTTCAAACACGGACAACAACATAAACGAAATGACCAGATGAAACTAATTATCCAACGTGTCTCATAATATCAAGATTCACAAAAGCTACAGTATAACATAATTATGACTTCTTGTATGTTCTAATTGTATAATTAAAAGCAGCTACTTGATTTCTAGTAGCACAACAGGGGAATCAACAGACAAATAACGTTTAATCATATTAACGGGATGCATTTACAGAAACCTCCCGCACAATGTACTATATAAACGGATCAGCTAACGGTAGCAACTAAATATCAACACATGCAAGGGGCACATTACACATGGACATTATCTACATCATGGATGGCACATATTACACCGCAGCCTCTAACATGTTTTGTGTTTCTACCGACCAATAACAGGATCCACAGAGACACACATGATACACTAAGCAATACAATTTAGAAAATTGTAACGCAACTTGACTACATATATTGTAATTGATTATATATTGATAGGAGAAAGGAATATTGATGGGATATTTCTACATTGCTCACAGTAATCATGCCCCACCACGGTTATATATGAATCCTAAGCTAGAAGATCTTTGGGAAGAAGCAATCATGTTGTTCCTAATATATAATTCAGCCAAGCTAAGGTTTAATTAGCCTGCCAGGAAATGACAGACAACCCAAGGCAAATCCAAAATTAAACCACGTCTTGTCTGGACGGTAAGACTGTATGCAGAGATTCATGGTTGTTATGATTTCTGAGACTTATCATTGTAGCTTATCAAGTAGCTCTTTTGATAATTTGGCCCATATTTGAGATTTAGTATAAGCCTTTGAACCACAACAATACAAATGTTGGCTCTCTGTAGCTTGATCACCTTCCCCCAAGAGCTGGCCATAGTGGATTAAGGTGTTCTGGCCATAATGATATTGTACCCTATGAGCATGTCTATTTATTCCTTGAATAGTGGTGCCAGGAACTGTCTCCCCTTCAATATCACTTTCCCCAGACGGTAGTTTATCTTTATGTTGCTAAGAGTTGCTATAAGTTCCACCCAATATCTTTTAATCACTGAGAGAGCATCATAAGCTGTAGCCTAATGTCTGATAGCAGCACCTGTTCCCATGGCAACCCATCATCTTGTCTGACACTAGGAAATGAGGGTAGCCAATGGTTTTCGATATGCAGAATACAAAGCTAAGGTATCATTGGAACACCAGAATCCTGCTGGTGGTGATGTGTGGCCAATATTGATAGCATTTGCCAAACTTGGGGTACTGTAATGCAGTAGCGCTTTAAGCAATATATGGCAATGTGGTGGGATGGAATCCATAATATTTATGCCTTAAATATGTGTTTCTTTTAATGACATTCACTGAGTATGCGCTAAATTCTTGTTTTGTTTTATATAACTCTCAGTGTTATACAAAATATGTATCAAAGACAGGCTGTGAAAATTATCATGTTCTCCTTAGTTCACACACACACACAGACATTTTTAAACAGAGAAACTCTAATTTATCCTTATACAATATTTATGTTTGTATTTATATTTTAGTCGCTACCAACAGTAATTTGTCAGACTGTGACAAATTCAGCGCATGTGGCAGTACCTGGGGAATCTCTTTCCCACACATAGCAACTGGACTCAGATTAGGCGAGATGATACATGAAATAGTGAGCTCACTATACACGCTCCCACGGATTGACAA